>BQNB010076358.1:0-31180 GCA_026074375.1 Tanacetum coccineum
GACTAATAAGATCCAAGCCACCCTCTACACTACCAAAACACATGGATCAATGAAAGGCTATAAGGATATCCAATAAAACTATAATTAAATAGGAAATAACAATCATAACGACAGCAAATACATGGCTAGCCAGCACTTAAAGTGCTTAGCCACTCATAGCAACAGTAAGATAAGAAGTAAATAAAGAAATCTTGGATTGATAATTCATAATTCTTACAAACTGAGTTTCTGAATGATTAATGCTAAAATGAAGTACAGTGATCCTCCTTTGGACTTTTGATGGAATGCTTCGTTTTCTATAGGCCTTGTTCGCCTCTTGGTACTGTGGATTAAAGAGGTGAAGTGAATGATCATAAATGAGCCGAGTTAGGGCTCTATTTATAAGTATCGAAGATGTTACGGCGTAACAGTTATGAACACATTACGCCGTAACAATGCTGATGTGGTTTCCTATTCTCCAGGCTTAACTGATGTTACAGCGTAATCGTATCACCATGGTTACGCCATAATGCTGACTCAGATACTCCATCTTCCTTTATATTATACGTTACGACGTAAAGGTGGTGGTGAGGTTACGCCGTAGCAACTGATGCTGAGTCATTTCTTTGTTAATCTTGATTACGGCGTAACTCCTGTGGGGAGGTTACTCCGTAAAAGCCTTGAATGTCATCACTTCTTAAATTTCATGTCCAAATCCCGCGTCTTTTGCTCAAATGATTGCTTTGCTCCTAAAAACTAAATATGGGCAATTAAGTAGTGTTTTTAGACATTTATAACATATTTACAAGCATTTCTGTAGGGAATTTGATACTAAAAAGTATTAAGTATTTGATGTTATCATACACACACGTATTCACATTTTTATACACACATTTTTACACATGGTTTTATACACACGTTTTTATACTTACAATTTTATATACACTTTATAATACACGTTTTCATGCACACCTTTTTACACACGTTTTTATAAATATTTTTATACACGTTTATACACATATTTTTATACACATTTTCACACATTTTTATACACACATTTTTATACACATTTTCACACACATTTTTATACACACACACTTATACACATTTTAATACACACATTTTTACACACGTGTGTAAAAATGTGTGTATAAAAATGTGTATAAAAATATGTGTATAAACGTGTATAAAAACGTGCATAAAAACGTGTATAAAAACGTGCATAAAAACATGCATAAAAACGTGTGTATAAAAATGTGTATAAAAACCCGTATATAAAAATGTGTGTATAAAATCGTGCTAAAAATGTGTGTATAAAAACGTGTGAATAGAAACGTGTATAAAAACGTATAAAAAATGTGCGTATAAAAATGAGTGTATTAAAACATGTATAAAAATGTGAATAAAAACATGTGTATAAAATGTGTGTAAAAACGTGTATAAAAATGTGTAAAAAACGTGTATAAAAACCCATGTATAAAATCGTGTGTAAAAATGTGTATAAAAACGTGTGTATGAAAATGTGTATAAAAATGTGTGTATTCAAACATGTATAAAAACGTGTATAAAAATGTGTGAATAAAAACGTGTACAAAAACACGTGTATAAAAATGTGTGTAAAAATGTGTATAAAAATGTGTATAAAAACGTGTATAAAAACCCGTGTTTAAAAACGTGTGTATAAAACGTGCATAAAAATATGTGTATAAAAACGTGCATAAAAATGTGTGTATAAAAACGTGTATAAAAATGTGTAAATAAAAACGTGCATAAAAATGTTTGTATAAAAACGTGTGTAAAAACATGTTTAAAAATGCATATGAAAACATGCATAAAAACGTGTATAAAAACGTGTGCATAAACGTGTATAAAAATGTGTGAATACAAATGTGTGTATAAAAACGTGTATAAAAATTTGTATATAAAAACGTGTGTAAAAATGTAAAAGCGACTTTAAAAAAAGTCAAATTTTCAGTTAATTATAAACGGTCGTTAGTATAAAGTGATTGATGAAAAAAGAGGAGAGAGAAGAAATGTAATACACTTGTCATCTAATGAATATGTATGTGTAACTTTAGGTCTTCTTTATAAGCATAAATATCAATTCTCTATAATATATATTAAATTAATCAAAGACTTAGCACTTATTTACACCTTTGCATCCTTAAATAATTTCGTCATTATTTTTGTGCAGAATTATGTTAGTTAATGACAGTTAATTATAGTTAATTCTGGAGGAAAAAGGAACCATTGTGATGGTTCGGTTTTTCCAGTTGACTTTTCAACAGACATGTTCATTAATGAAGAGTCATGTTGGTTCGTTTTGTTTGATATATAAGGATGCATTTGGTTGCCAGAAAAACACACAGAAAAACACAAAGAAAACTCACAATTCACAAAAGCATACAAAATGCAATCTGATGATGTTTATAGGGAAGTTTATGTACGCTGCATAAATTTCTAATCTTGAAGTCGAATCCTAGGAAGAAATTAGTCACCAGCGTAAATAGCGGGGGCTAATATTCTTTAAGGACAGTGATTATCACGTCCTCAAATTCGTTTATATTTTTAGTAGAAATCTACCATATTTTAACAGGAGGAGTAAATAGACAGCTTCCAAAGGAACCTCTAGCCAATGAAAATGTGCAAGTGAGCAATAACAAAGACATATATAGATACATATAACGAAAAGCCAACATACAAGCTTACAAACATACGAGCAAAAGGCAAAGAACATAAAAACATATAGAAAGATTATTATATATATTAAATATATAATATAAGTGCGCATTATTCAATCAGACTCCCACTTATGCAAGATTATTATATACTCGGGCAATCACCACTTTGCAGAGGTCCCGAGCAAACCTGCTTATAAAAATTCTCACACCTTGTAATTGTACTGCTCACTTCGAGTTGCCACAACTTACTAAGTTTCATATAATAGAGCAGAGACTATCCTTTTGCAAGTAATATATTCAAGAAAGTATCTGAATTGCGCTTCAACATATATTCTATTCTTGTTCTCGTTCTCAGGTAACATTGACATGAAGTACATTCATTTAGCGCGCCCACAATACTCAATGTTTTTTACTAGGGCACAAAATATCTTCTCTTATTTTCAAAGAGTCTGCAAATCCCATCTTGACTATTAAACCATTCAACCATACCTCTGACTGAATCCAACATTAGCACATAACGTTACGCTTTTACGCAGTAACTAAAAACTAAGCCAAAACTCGATCAAAGACAAAAGTGAACAATTTAATATCTCATGTAGCGAGGATATTGTTTAAGCATATTTCTGTCGGGTTGATCTTGCGGACTCTTGTGAGCCACGTGTCGTCGTCCCGAGCCTATAATGGCAGCTGTCAATAAATAGAGAACCCGTTAGAAGGAGTCCCGAGGCCGAAGCCCCAGGAACCACCCTCCGACGGTCAAGTCAGTACCTTGATCATAGAGGATTTAGTATAAATGTATCATGTGTGTTATTGTATGATGTGATGATATGAGATGAGGAACATGAGAAGTGAATATGTATATGGAGAGAGGGTAGGTAGAACCTGGTTAATGAGAGAGAGGTGTGGCTTATTTATAGCCCAACCCTTGGACAATATCTGTTGGATAATAACCTGCGCATCTCTTTATAATCCATTAGTCAATAGCATATATATACACGTTGGATAATTGCATGTCGGGAGACCTATTATTTATTAGTCCATTAGACGGACATATACGTCGACATGTCCCCCCAGTATAGTATTGTTGGCATATAGTCAATGATGCTATACTTTAACTTGTGTACATCAATGTCGTATGAAGGACTTAAGTACCCTTCGAATGTACCCTTCGGCATGTGCCTTGTCAGATTAGGCCTATCATACCCCTACGTCAACATGTCCCCCCAGTATAGTATTGTTGACCAACGGTCGATGATGCTATACTTAAGTTGTGTGAACTAATGCCACACGGAGGACTTAAGTATCAGCCTTCCTACCTGGATATCATATTGGCACGTTTTTCATGCGGAGGTAACATTTTGTGTTGCTTTACTCATGCTCTTTGTATGTTTGATTTTAATTCGCCGTCTTTCTTGCAATGAATAATTTTAGAAATGAGTATCGATTTCTACCTTTTCGGCGCATAGATATTGACTACGCGAAGACACATAATAATTCATCTAATCGAAAACATAACCCTGAGTGGATATTAACTACGCAGAGTCACATAATGCTATATCCTGCTGGGGTCACAACCATCCGGAGTAGACATCGACATGTGGTTGTTTTTTGTTTGTCAAGCCGGGATCACTATCCGTCGGAGTAGATATCGATACGTGGTTGCTTTTTGTTTGTCTAGCCAGGATCATCTCTTTTGGATTATAGCATGTAGAGGTATATTATGCCTTTCGGTGCTATGCACTATGGCTTATCTCTTTTGACTCGTAGTCAGCAAAGAGGTATATTATGCCTTTCGGTGCTATGCACTCTGGCTTATCTCTTTTGACTCGTAGTCTGCAAAGAGGTATATTATGCCTTTCGGTGCTATGCACGCTCGCTCATCTCTTTTGACTTTCAGTAGCTCAGCCTAAAGTAGGTATTTAGCCTTTCAGTGTTTATGCACGCTGGCTCATCTCTTTTGACTCGTAGTCAGCAAAGAGGTATATTATGCCTTTCTGTGCTATGCACGCTGGCTCATCTCTTTTGACTCGTAGTAAGCAAAGAGGCTATAATTATTGCCTTTCGGTGCTTATGTACGCTGGCTATCTTTTTGACTCGTTAGTTAAGCAAAAGAGTATATTTATGCATTTCGGTTGCTATGCGCGCTGGCCTCATATCCCTTTTAGAGACTTGTATGCAAGCAATAGGTATATTATGCCTTTCGGTGCTATGTGCGTTGGCTCATCTCTTTTAACTCGTAGTCAGCAAAGAGGTATATTGTGCCTTTCGGTGCTATGCACACTGGCTCATCTCGGATGTGTTAACATCGTTCAGGGCATCCCTGATGGCTTGGCATTGTATAGGGGTACAATGTAGCGCGTCCATGATGCTTTGATCTCCATTAAATTATCATCCCATATCGTTGTCCTGCCATCAATAAAATTATGAAAGCTTGTATGCGTCTCGATAATACGACAGAAATACAATATATCCACCTGTTTTAATATACAAGCGGGAATCCCTGCGGCACATGCAACACAACCAATGGAGATATCACGCCACTATAGTTCCTCCAGTTCAACGGTGCTAAATTTTATTAGTATCGTTGAACTTGAATACAACAAAGTGTTTTATATAACCTGATCAAGTAATTAATTGGCAATTCTTATCCGATGGATGTGTACATACCAAACATTCATTAGTATCCTGATTTGACAACTTAGGATATTTAGCGGCCGAAGTTTGGAATACCGGCCCATGACCATATCGAAACAAACAAATCTAAATTGCAAACCGTACGGAAGTCACGCTATGGGCGGTCCTTTTCATTCATTTAATTAGCTTCTTGCATTATGTAATTTCCTTTGCTCCAACGTTTAAAGAGTGAATTTTACAAGATTTCACATTCAGACTACTACTTTTGAAATTAATGGCTTGAAGGTCGAATTTGAGCCTGCGGCGGCCGAAGCTCCAAAAATGAAACTTAGACGATGAGGCAAAAGTAGAGAGACGAAAGTCATGGTCATCCAGCATGTGCGGTTCGCCGGTAGGATATGGCGATAGTATATTACTTTTGATAATGCTTTGTCGTTGGTATTTACATGATGTTTTATAATTATGTATTGATTTCCGTTTGTCTATAATGCTATGATTCGACCGTAACAATGGTTTGATGGATCGAAAATGATAGATGTCGATGGTTATGGATGCCGAAGGTTATGAATGATGGAGGTCGTGTATGACGGAGGTCACGAAGATACCGAAAGGTTCTGGCCATACAGAATGTCGTAAGAATTTCCATAGCTATAAAGTTTACCCATGCCGAAGATTGTCGTATGAATGTTCCAAACTCTAACTAGATGTTGAAAAATGCTTAAAACACAATTAGTTAATCCTGAGGACCCACGCCTGAAGCCTCGAGGTAGCGACTACCTAAGTTCTCATTTAAGGTTTGATCGGAACGCGTTGTATGCATTATATAGAGGGTTCATGGATATGCATGTCTCTGAAGGTCCAACCAACTTTAGAGATTGACAATCAAATGTTAGGTAACTTAAATCCGAAAGTGTGGATACAAAAACAAATTATAATATACCGAAAGGATTTTTGGTGACCGTCGGGGGCGCCTCTCTTACTGAAGTGTATGATTCAAAACCTAAGAAATGAAAAATGAACGTTCGTCGAGAACGCCGAAGGACCGCCTTAAGACATAGAATGAGATGAGTCATTCTCCCACTGAAAGGCAATCACGCTGGAAATGGCTGAGTTCGAATTTGCGCCTATTGTGATGAAGACGAGAGGTCGACCATGCCCCTTTTTTATATATGTTTCTACATCTTATCAATATTTTTAGATGACTATATATGATTTTTAAGATATCCAAACAAAGTTAGTACAACTAGTATCATCTCACGTGGCTTGTCAGATGTCGAGGTAAATTTTTGTATCTTGATTGACTTGGAGAATCCTCCGGATCTCCAATAGCGTAACCCTTGAAATCTTTGATGTACTTTGGAGATGCACTGTTCCTGACACCTGGGGAATGGTGCGCCGAACCACTCCTAGTACTTGTATCAGGCGGCGTGAGCACGTGGGAGACATAGCCCCGTGATTTCTGGGATGACGATGCTTCTATGAGTGCAGTTCATGGATTGTCGGTCCAAGATGAAACCTGGTCTTTTAAGTGTGTCGTGTCACTATGAGTTATGACTCTTCGGCTAGGTCCCTTCGGTAGGCAGAAATGCCCTTCGGTTATTAGTCCTTTCGGACAGATACGCCGTCATCAGAGTAAATATGAATATACATTTTCTTCCCATCGTCTTCTTTTGTGAGATAATTATTTGCGACCTTAGGAGCAATACCTTTGGTAACCTTCGGTGCAATACCCTCCGGTGCAATACCTTTTGGCAACCTTCGAACCAAGTCATGAACTCCGTGTGAGTTATTTATCGACATGATGGACTTATCATGGTCGTGCCTTAGCCCACCAGAGGTCACTCTAGGTGTTGGTACCCCTTGTCCCGGTAGTTATGTTTCACAAGCTGAGGTATAAACTTTGTAACCCGACGGAATCATGTTCATACGCGTGTCTTGCATGTCGTACATTCTAACAGTTGAGGTCTGAAGGATCCCATGCTCTCCATCAATCGAGCTCTAACATTACTGCGACCGAAGCAAAGAGATGGACCGGACGGTTGGAACTTATTAAGGTCAAAGTACGAATAACAGGGTCGTTATGACCGTACAACGCAATTTAGAATACCGTACGGATGTCAAGTGACCGAAGGGGATGCAAATTAAATTAGAGTTTGTGTCACAACTTGATTATAAATCTATCAAAAATCTTAGCTGGTTGTTTGACACCGAGACGCCCATGCCCGATAGAAAAAAAATTAATAATAAAGCTAAGATTGGCCTGTCGGAACTCAAGGTTTTTGGTTTTGCAGATTTGGTGCAATGAACCACTTTATAAATTAGAACAAGTAAAAGAGAGGTCGGATAACGCCCGATGGACATCCTGCTCCTATTCATAGATTAAGCATGAGTATGGTTACGAGCTGTGATCGGAGCAAAAAGATGGACTACCCGATCAGGTTTAAAGTTCAAACCGCCTCACGGAGCAAAAGATAGACATTTTTTTTACTTCCTATATTCCTCCATACTAATATATTGAAAATAAATAATTTTAGATGTGCAAAATCATTTCTACTTGCTTTTTCGCCCATTTTGATAGGATAAATCTTAAAGCAATGTGTATAAACTAATGTATACCATTTTCACCTTTTTGACCATATTTTTTCATGTGAAAGATCTTGGCACATTAATCCTTATTTACTTCGCGTTGCGGCGGGGGGCGAATAAAAGAAACTTGAGGGATTTTTTTTTTAAAAAAATTTATGTAAAAAAATCGTAAACAATTAAAAGTTGAAGGTCCGTTTTGTAAATTATTTTTTTTTACTTTGGGCCGAATTTTAGGCTAAATTTTTAGGCCGGTACTGTAGCACTGTAGCAAGCTGAATTGTATATAAGAGTAATGCAATAAATTGTGGTCAACTTGAAACGCCTTTATCACAAACATACAAACTTGCATCATGTGTCCATTTTCTTTTTCACTTGTGTGTAAAACCGGGTTTTTTTAAAAAACGTATATAACGGCTAGTGTTGACCGGTTTTTTTAACCGGTTAAAACCGGTTTTTTTTTAACGGATATAAAAAAAATTTGAAATAAAAAAATAAAAAACCGGTTAAAACCGGTTATTTTAAAAAACCGGTCGCTTATTAAACCCGAAAACCAGTCTAACCGGTTCGGTTAAATAAAAACCGGTTTTTTTAAAAATCGGTTCCGGATTTTTAGACCGGTTTTTAAAAAAACCCGGTTCCGGTTTGCACCTCTAATGTGTATAAACTAATGTATACCATTTTCACCTTTTTGACCATATTTTTTCATGTGAAAGATCTTGGCACATTAATCCTTATTTACTTTTTGTATCATAACGAGTTGAAATTTAACCCGCGCGTTGCGGCGGGGGGCGAATAAAAGAAACTTGAGGGGCTTTTTTTTTAATTTATGTAAAAAAGTCGTAAACAATTAAAAGTTGAGGGTCCGTTTTGTAATTTTTTTTTTACTTTGGGCCGGATTTTGGGCTAAATTTTTGGGCCGGTACTGTAGCAATGTAGCAAGCACTGTAGCTGCTACAGTGCCACCGACCATTTGTGAATTGTATATAAGAGTAATGTAGTACTCCCTCCGTCTCATTTTTATTGTCAATGTTTTTTTTTTGGGATGTCCCAATTTAATTGTCCGCTACTAAAAATAGATAGGGGGAAGTTTGATCAAGTTTACTATATTACCCTTGTTTGAAATTATTATTACAAACTTTAAAGAAGACTTAAATTAATTACCTAAGGGTAAAACTGTCTTTCTGTCAAAAAGTAAAAAAAAAAAGCAGTAATAAATGCACTTTTTTTAAACTGTGTGTTTTTTTGTCGGGGGACAATAATTTTGGGACGGAGGGAGTATATGCTATAATAAATTGTGGTCAACTTGAAACGCCTTTATCACAAACATACAAACTTGCATCATGTGTCCATTTTCTTTTTCACTTGTGTGACCAAGAATTAGGGGTGAGCAACGGTCCAAAACCGGACCGGACCGAGACCGAAATGGTCTAAAAAGCCGGACCGTGGACCGGACCGAAATGGTACGGTCCGGTCCGGTCCGGTCCGGGTTGGTCCGGTCCGGTTCGGTCCTCGGTCCGGTCCGGTCTTATAAGACTTAATCTCGGGTTTTGATCGGACCGGACCGGACCGAAGACCGAATTTGTCCAAAACCCCGGACCGTGGACCGGACCGCGGTCGGTCCGGTCTGGTCCGGTCCACCGGTCTATTTGCTCAGCCCTACCAAGAATAGTAAGCTACCTGCTCATGCCAAAAAGTACATCTTTTATATCCTTTGTCACAATTTTCCAAGCCTATAATTCTAAAGGAAATTCACTTGTACATTTACCTATTGGCTGTATTTTTAACAAATGAGGCAGAGAAATGTCAAAGACCTCGACATACAGTTGTATATATATATATTTCATATATGTTATTTGTACCAAGTATAGTCACATTAGTGTTTTACTAAAATACGTAACTCAAAATAGTTGTCATCTTTAATTTTTTTAAAGGAAATAATAATGTGACAAAATAGTAAGTAAGTAAGTAACTCTCAATACCGTCTTTCACGGGTTATGGGTCCTAATACCGTCTTTCACAGTGTATGGGGGAGGTTGAGACGTAGACAGCCCTACCCCTACAAATGGTAAAGAGGCTGCTTCCGGTTCTACTAAAGATAGAATAGGACCTCCGGCCTTATAGAGAGGCAAGGGTGTTAACCACTTGATCCAACCCTACTATAATAATGTGACAAAATATATAGGAAAATACCTAACTTTTTTTTACTTTTTCTTTTAAGAATTATAAATAAAATAAAGGAACACATGCCCCTTTTTTTTTATCACTGTGCATGTAGGTGCGTCAACTTTTGCCTTTGAAAAGGGGGTTAGTTATTAAGACCTCCTAAAAGTGATGCAAATACCCTTCTAAATTTATTTTTATATATATATATATATATATATATATATATATATATTTTAATTTTCTTTGTATTATAAAACTGTGAAATAAAAAAACGGAACTGAAAATATAAGGTTTGATAGGTCAAAAGCAGTAAAACATAAAAAATACGAAGCATGAAGCTGTTTTATCCTGTTAATAAAATGGGTAAAACTGCCGAAAAAATACGGAACAAAAGTTATAAGTTTTATAAATCAAAAACTATAAAATGTAAAAAATACGAAACAAAAAAAAAACATAAAAAACTGTCTTGTCATGTCAATACAGCGGATATTAAAAGAGGTAATGTTGGTAGGAAGTAGCAATAACATGACCCTTGAATAGAGAGTCCTTTTACTATTTACCTTTTGGCTTATGTTATATGTACCCCTGAAACACCATTTGTATCCTTTTGGTTTTTTGCGTTTTTTCTGTGGTATTTTTTTTTTGTATTTTTATAATTTTGTATATGTTACAAAACTGTAACACGAAAAAAACGGAACGAAAAATATAACGTTTAACAGGTCAAAAGTATGAAATTATCAAAAATTACAGAACAGAAACTGATAAAAAACTGCGTTGCACTGTAAAAAAGAAGGTATACAAGAAATCTTTTGTACCTTTTAGCACTATTGAGTGGGCCAGAGGGTACCAATAGGGGTAACCTTACCTTTTTTCTTTTACAGAATCTAAATTACAAAAACCCAAGATGAGAAACCCGCCTAACACGCTCGATATGAGATTAATCAATCAATGATTAATCCCAATTTCAGAGGTTATAACAGGATTCAAACAAAAAGGAAGAAGGAATTTAGATTGTTAATTTGTTGAGTTTTAATCCTTATTTACTTTTTGTATCATAATGAAGTATATGCTATAATAAATTGTGGTCAACTTGAAACGCCTTTATCACAAACGTACAAACTTGCATCGTGTGTCCATTTTCTTTTTCACTTGTGTGACCAAGAATAGTAAGCTACCTGCTCATGTTATGACCACATAGTAGGTTGTGGCTATGTCTTTTGACCAAGGTATTTGGTTGATTATTGTATTAGTAGGGCCATACACAAAGTTTTTAGTCGTACAGGCACGTAGCATGCTTTGCACGTCCCAATATAGGCACATAGAGGCTAGTGACTTGATCAAACCATGAAAATAGTCTCTAGCTACCTCTTTGCTTTTGAGATACATCAACCCATGGTGTCATGTAAATAGTGTTTCACTATACAGTTATGCCTTATTCAAGCTTTTTCTTACCTAACACATCATTATTTTGAACTATCCATATAGGCTATCTACGAGTTGCTTCTAGCATGTGAATATGGACATGGCCTGGTATTGAGGATTTCAGTCGATATACAAAACGCATACATATATACAAGGAATTTGTGCTACCATGAAACATACATATACAACTATCAATTTATCATCATGCTTACAGTGTTAGGGAACTTACATAAGGCTGGATGGTATGATACCTCAAACTCACCTGACACGTCAGCGTCACATCAGCTTTCTTTCTCCAAATAAAACTCACCTTACAACTCACCTTTCAACCGTAATAAGAACTCACCTTACAACTAAAACTCACTTTACTCACCTTTTTATTTATTTAAATACTTTTATTCATAAACTAAAAAAATAAATATTTACGTAAACGTAAACGTACGAAATTAATAAAAACGTTAACTAAATTAAAAAACTTTTATTCATAGATTAAAAACAAAAACGATACATAGATAAATTAAAATGCAACGATACACAGATAAATTAAAACATAAACTAAAACTGCAAGTTATCCTTCGCCTCGATCTTTGCCCTTATTTCATCCCATGCCAATCGCTGCTCCCCGATCAAGTGATCGTATGGCTGGAGATATAACTTCATGTCTTCTTGTTGTGCTCGATACTCCGTAGCAGCAATCTCTCGTTCACGACATTCGACCTCCCTCCTTTTGAGCTCGATAAATGCTTCACGTTGTTCAACCTCAGCAGTTGTCAACTCGTTTACCACCAACTTAGCCAATGCATCGTCATTCATAGTTGACGATTCCGACGCTTTGGACCCTTTATTTTTCGCAGCAGCTCTCGCTTTGTCACTGCCCCCTGGTCGTCGAATTTCCTGCACCTCATCATCATCGGCAACAATATTATTCAGATTAATACTAGCGTCCCCAGACTCTGTGTTGAACGAACTAGAACCAGATGACTTGTGCCTCTTGCTACTTCCCTGAGACCCTTGGTTTAAGTTTGGAAATGCTATGTCTTGAAATTTCAGACTATCTTTTAAAACATACCAACAATGATGAAATTTAAAGGGGAGTCCGGTTTCAGCTTGATAGCATTGCCTTTTGAATGTGATCTTCGTCTCCGGCTCCACTCTCCTGCGCCATACGCATGACGTTACTGTACACGTCACAAAATTGAACCACGGCCGGTCGCACCATCTTCCATCACCACCATATCATACGTTCGACGACCTTCCATTTTTGTTTCGCTCTCTATGTACTCCATAACCTCAACCCAAAAGCCATCTTTATTCCTCGCGTTACCACGCTCGCTGTTTTCAGAAACGGATTTCCAACCTTTAGCCAACGCAATTTCTTCCTCAGTTGTCCACGCAACCTGCCGGGGTGCATCATCGGTTTGAACCTGCCTCTTTTGGCGGTTGCGGGTTGCCTTCTTCTTCTTCGTTGGTGAGGTCTGGGTTGTTGCCTCGTAAGGACCGGGTTGTTGCCAATAACCGATGTTTTCTTGTAAAGATTCTGAAAATTCAGGCGTGTACAACTCTTCGATCGGAAATGCATTAATCGGAGACCTGGGTTGTGATGACTGCGGTTGTGATGACAAACCACCCATTTGGGTTTGTGAGACGTAGTCTTGATGGCTAAATGGAAATGAGGAATGTTGGGACGAGTAATCCTAAAACGCTTTTGGCTGTGACCCGTAATCGTGAAACCCGTTTTGTTTCGGTGCCGGCGTCGGGTTTCGGTATGATTGGTTTGGGTAAGGTTGGTGGTAGTATGAAATAGGTAATGTCTTTTTAGCATAAAACCATGAATATATGCAAGGCCGGATATAGAGGTGTGCGACACGTGCAACGGCACAGGGCAACACCCAAATAGGGCCACCAAAATTTGGAATCGTGTATTATATGACGTCTATTAATTTCTCATCATCGCATAAAAGATTATATACATATACTATGAATGGAATAAAACTACGTCGTTTTATTCGCACATGCTACAGTACTTTCTTAGGCTTCCAATTTGGTGTGCTACAGTCCTTTCTTGGGTTCCCGGTTTGGGTCAGCCCAAGTGTATTTTTTTTAAAGTAGGCAATAATAATAATAAAAATTTGTTGCCACAAAATAGGAAAAAAAAATATTACAAAAATACCGATTTATTCAGATCAAAATATACCCGCGGAAATATTTTCGACATCAGATCGGTGTCATTTTCGCCACTAAAAACCATAAGCCCAAATACATAACACATATTTACCTATTAAACACGAGACTACAAAAATAAACCCGCACAAAATATAAAAATATATATAAAAAATACACGCCCCGCAGCAACCCGCGGACATCGTTTAAGACACGTGATCACATAAAATTACATTAAGAAAAAAACCCATATAGCCAAAAAATAAACCTTTTAACATGAGGCCCAACACATAAGCCCATATAAGTATAGCAAAAAAAATAACGCCCCGCAACAACACGCGGAAAATTAACACCCCGCATCAACGCGCGGACAATGAGTATGATATTTTTTCTTTTTGCGTTATGGGCTCAAGATTTTTTTTCTCCCAGTTTGGGCCGGCCCATTTGGGTTTTTTTTTTTTTTTTACTTATTCAACATTTGTGGCGCGAGTATAATAACGTGCAACATACAAGTAAGTAATATAAAAAACATCCGAGGAAAGATCTTCGAATTGCGAACAAAACGAGCCCAATATTGCAACGTTTCTAACATACGTATGATTTTATAGAAAATGTTCAAGTTTAATATTCCGTAATTGTTAAAAAAAAAAGGTCAGTGTTCCATACAAGTCAGACTCGCCGCAACGCGTGAACATATTTCCACTAAATATTCATTAAAACAGATTCACGAAAAATTATGCCTCGCGGCAACGCCGCAACACGGGCTATTTTATAAAATTGCACAAAAACAAGCCCCGTCGCAACACGCGAAAGGTCCAGCTCTTACGCAATAAAAAACCGCCCTACACTAAGCAAAAAAAAATAAAAATAAATAAACGTCCCGACGCACAGGCAATTATGCTTGTTGAGTATTATAGTAGTTTAGATATAATTGAGTTTGATAATTTGGTTTTTTTATGAGTCCAATAAGGGATTAGGCCCAAGTCTCAATATTATATATGTGGACGAACGCGTTCCATTAGTCATTAGATAAAAAAATAAAAAAACGGCTCAAGCAGTTCGGAGAGATACGAATTGGCGGTATTGTGGCAATATTTTTTTACAATCGATCTCTGTTTTGCCATTAATTGCTCCGGTAATCTTTCAAACTTATTATTTAATTTTATTAAGATTTTTGCCACTAAAGAAGCGGGTATAGGACTAACCCCGTTGTCCGCTAATTCCTCGCTTAAATTCAAATTTATTTCATCCAAACGACCATCAAATTCACCACCTCCATCCTTAAATGCCGATATCACTCTATTCAACTCATCCTCGCCTCCCAAGCGTTTCACCACCACCCACAACCAGGGGCGCGGATGCATTCACAACCTATTTGGGGGGGTTGGGGGGGGGGGGGGGGGGGGGGGGGGTGCTCTCCATAGTTCGCAAAAAGACATCGGTTTTTAATGTAAAAAAATAATTTTATTGGCCTTTTTATTAAAGTGCACCCCATCACAAAATCAAATTGCCCCCCATTTAGAGACTAAAGTCTAACATTTAACACTTTAAACCCTTAAAATCCTTCATTTTCTAAGTGACAATACTCGATTTTTCATTTCGATCCCTATTTTTATCCTATTTTTCGCTGTATTTTGTTGCTATTGTGAAGAAAAAAAAAAATTGCCCCCACAATACAATTTTCTGGTTCCGCCACTGCCCACAACCTCTTCAACGCCAACATACTCATTAACATTTAAGGACCCTTCAGCCTTAGGTGAAGCAAATTCACTCTGTAATGGTAGAATGACATTTATTTCCTTTTCAACAATGTGTTATTTCTCTTCCTTTGCAGTTATCTCAAAACCAGCCTCGGTGATACGAGCTTTAAAGAAGTCTTCTCCCAAAGTTGAAGGATTTAACCTTAAAAATTCTCAAATGTCTAGGTTCGTGAAGCGTGCTTCCGCTGCACGAGCTAATGAAAAAGCTTCGTCTAGAGTTTTGGGGTTTGACCTAAAGAGTAAACATTGTAGATCCAGTTTAAGTCCGGAGATATAAAACGACTCAAGTAAAGATTCAGGATCGTTACTCGTTTTATAAGCATCTCAAACTCATTCTGGTATTCGGTCACCGTACCTATTTGCAAGAGCTTAGAAAATGTGTGTTCCGCGTCCGGATCACTGCCGCCCGATGTCATGAACCTCTTTTTTCCGATGAACAGTACCGTGAATAGTACTCTGGTGAACAGTATTATTTTTTTTTTACTTTTTGGATCCTTGGATCGGAAGCCCTCAAAGGACTCTCAATGAAAGCGCCAATTGATACGACCTTGTTAGGGGTTGTATCGGATAGTAGCATCACTTTTAGCGTGTGCGAGCTCCTTAAGAATATAGAGAAGAAGACTAGATATTTTGATTGACTAAAACTTGATTGATTACTTTTCATTAATGACATGAAAACTTAAATATTAGTGATGTGATAACTCACACAAACACAAGACTTATCCAAAAACATAACAAATACTTATCCTAAACGCATATCCTAAACAATTGATAAGTATGATGGTTATCTCAACCCATCACGAAGTCTTTGTGCATATCCACAGGCGTATCATTGATCTTGGGGACTCTTGTGAGCCACGTGTGTCGTCCCGAGCCTAGAATGGATGCTGTCAATAAAGAGAGAACCCGTTAGAAGGAGTCCCGAGGCCGAAGCCTCGGGAACCACCCTCCGATGGTCAAGTCAGTACCTCAATCATAAAGGATTTAGTATGAATGTGTCATGTGTGTTATTGTATGTTATGATGATATGAGATGATGGACATGAGAAGTGAATATGTATATGGAGAGAAGGTAGGTAGAACCTGGTTAATGAGAGAGAGGTGTGGCTTATTTATAACTCAACCCTTGGACAATACCTGTTGGATAATAACCTGCGCGTCTCTTTATAATCCATTAGTCAATAACATATATATACACGTCGGATAATAGCATGTCGGGGAGACCTATTATTTATTAGTCCATTAGACAGACATATACGTCGAGAGATATCTTGCAGAGACTAACTTTTGATATAGATCATGAAGTTTTCTCACGGCGGGTTTAGTCCCCGACTAAGTACTCGTGAATTTGCGCCTCTCTTATTTCCATTTTCAGGCGAATAAGAAATCCGGCTGATCTATAACGATAATCGTACACCAAGTCGTCACTCCCATGACGCACAAGCAGTTATGGTATAGTTTTAAGAATGTGACTAAGACACAAGACCATAGATTAACTAAAACACGCAAAATGTTTGGCTTAAAACTTAATGCTTTACATAAAACCGAGTTTGCATAGCTCTCTTTATACATAAACTTTAATCATTAAGTCTAAATTAATCAATTAACAAAACCAAGCCTAATCAAGGTATTTTATTTCTATAAACTCCGCATGTATATAGTGTTTAGCTTGAGACAATGATTTAGTCAAGGGATCATGATTATTGTCTTATGTAAGAATCTATTTAATTATCGCGTCACATTGGTAAAGTTAGATCGGAGCGACAAGGAACTTTGCCACTACAAATTTCTTGTGGTGCAAACTTGATAAATCAAGTTGTATCTTATTTAGCTCAGAAGACGAGTCAAGAATGTGCCAGATTTTTTTTTTTTTTTTTTACCATACTCTACCTATTTTAGTTAACCGTTGAAAAAACATATGTAAAAGATGTTTGTGTTTTGTTTTGTAAAGGGGAAAGTCTTTGTAAGTTGTTGAAAAAACATGAGCAAATGATGTTTGTAAAGTCTTTTTTTCTCATTAAATACTATCTCATTACTAGCTCAAATATGGTGACATATATTCAAAGGGCAAAATTGAAAATTTAGTCATCCAAGATTCCTTTATTTTTTGTAATGGATTAATACCGGACAATCAAAGATAGCCATGTGAACACTTAATATGAGACGGAGAGAGTAATACGTAATGAATCGAAATGTTTATTTTCCTTTAAAATTCAAAATTCAGATACAAGTTGTACTCACCGAAAACTTGTAAATTCTATAACAACACTTTGAGCCCTGTTTCACTTGACGGGTAAACAAGTTCTCTATGGGGTGCCTACTTCTTGTTTCTCAACTAAACAAGAAGCTACAAAAATCTGGTCTCATACTATAAACTATAAATAGCAACGTGGATCAACTTGCCATGAAGGAAAACTCCAAAGCTTTTGGTTACACTTTTCCTTCGTACTGGAAATTCAATTTGTAATCGTGTTGTAGATTAGCCAAAGTGTTTCTGCACGGGCCCTCTGAAACACAGAAGGATGAAAAGTGAAAGGTTATTAATTTGCTATCTTCTAGTTTTGTTCAAAAAGATGACAAGTGAAAAATATAAGCACAGATTAAACACAGTTTGCCCTCAATAAATGGATTTTCGTCAAGGATGTGGTGCAACTAAAAAAAACAAAAGTATTTTGAGAAATAAATTACCTCCTAAAACAGTATGAAGATATTGAAGATCATCGGGTGAGCATGCATCTATTAAAGCATAAACTCCTGGTCTCAAAGCTTCTTCTATTTCCCTGTTATAATTTGACAGATTCAAATAGTTATGCTTATGCGACTAGAGGTGTGTAGTGTGCACTAATACATCAAACAGACTTATTATTTACTAGAGTTATACAGATTTTTTTTACTAATAAGTGTTTCCGGTTAACCCTTTCCTTGTGCAAAGATCACTTGGTTTAACCATTTTGACCCAGCCCATTTTGCCAACTTTACTAGTGAAGCTACAAATAGAAAGCTTGAAGCTAAGGTTACGAAACTCACCTTCTGATGCCAACTTTTAGAGGACCGTACCCTGAATACACAACTATGTAACTTGATAAAAATAGGCGACAATTATGGCCAATAACATCTTTCTGTTGCCTTATCTGCAATAAGAAAAAAATTAAATCTTGAGAAAACTCTTGAATTTACGAGGTCTCCTATATATTGAGATTGGGAACACCATAAAAAATTGTAAAAACCTATCTTGACGAAAAACAAACCTCTTCGTAAATTCTTCGTAAGAAAGTACCACATTTTACTCCCTCTTGTACGCCCCATACAAAATTGCTTTCTTGGACGGTTTGCTCTTTGTTTACCATCTCTAAACAATGAAGAAGAACAGAAACAGAAGCTTGGAGTAGTGCAATATGCTGCAAGCTTTCCCTGTGCAAGTTGCAACATTTGTTAGTATAATTCTACTACATATGCTCGTATAACACCATCTTCCAAACCATTTTTGGTAAGTTTTGACAAAACGGGCAGGTCAGTAACAGGTCAAAAGTCAAATCGGTTAATACGAACAGAAGACACTTGTACAAAAAAGTAAATATTTTATATTTAAGACTTCAAAGATACAATTTGGACAACTTTAGACGCATTTAACACGTGTCATTTAAGTCAATTTCAACTGGATTTACTCATTTACCAATTTGACCTGTTTGAGATAAAGCATAACACAAAACGACCCATTCACAAAACAAATAGGATTCGAACCTTTTATGGTGCCTAAGAAAAGTGTACAGCATCCGGCAACAAGCTGCATACAATTCAATTGAATACTGCTGATCTAAAACCTTTCCATTATTGCTTTCCTTCTTATCATCAATGCTTGAGGACCTCAGGAAAGCAGATTGAGTAGACGCTTCAGAAGTTCTAAGCTGGAGAATATTTTGGAAAAGAGTAGCAGGTATACTAAGTGCTTGTGCCACATAGGCTGCATCCATTTGATAAAGAGCATGTTTCCCCGACACTTTAGTAAGTACTTCAATGCACATAAGAACAACTGAGCCTGGATCAGGTTCAGCACAATTATGTACATTAGAAATGGGATTCTGGTAGAACACTCGTGGGCCTTGTAAATGAAGAATAATGTTGAATAGGCAACAAACTGAGCCCAAGATATCTGCTTTGACTGTGCTCAGCCCCTTCCGTCCTATAATAAGAAACATAATCGTCAGTATACGTTATATTTTTTAATCCAATGTTGTATCATTAAAATGTCAAACTAGAGTTGCAAAAAAAGAAACATGTAATAGTACTATTCAATACTTCAACAATGATGACTATTGATTTTTTCAACATCAAATTCATGCACCTTTGCTCAGTCAGAACTAGAACTCACCTTAGATACCGCAGGCCAAAGGCCTGTTGGTATTTCAGACAATTCACCTTATATATCAATCCTTATGAAAATTTTAAGCTATCTAATATCATGATATATCAAAAACTATATTATCAGTATCATTATTACCTATACTTTAGAGTTTAGAATTCTAGTTGTAATTATTATTGCTATTTATTAATAACTAGTATTATTATTACACCAGTATTACAAAACTGTTGCTAGGTCGTGGTTATAAAAAGAGAAAAAACTTTGTTACCTTGCTTAATTTAAAATATTAAATGGCCTAACGTAGGTGCTTCGCATCAATCATTTAAAATAGTATATCAAGAACAATATCAGTGAGTGGCAATCTTACCTGTAATGGCTTCAAGAACTAAATCTAAGCAATCAACGCCAGCTGCAACAACCGACGAAACTCTTCCACCCGAACTTGCGGTAGTTATACGATAACTTGCCATACATCCTTCCTGCAGCCCAACCAGGGCTTTTCTAATAGACCCCACTGCAGAGGATACATACGCCTCAGATGGTTTTCTGACAAAAAGCATAAATGACATCCTCAATCTGCTTTTCAGCTCATCTAAACTAGAATATACAAGTAAACCATTCATTGTCTTTGTACTTGATTCAGTCTCGTGAGATTCTAAAGTAGCCCCTTTTTGTTGTAAAGAAATACACTTCCCAATAGCCTTTAAATGCAAATCAACCAATCTTGCATAAACATTCACAGACAAGGTGGAATTCGTTGAAGAAAGATGATTTGCTAATTCTTCCAGAAACTTTCCAATACCATCTAAGAATACAAAAGTGAACTGTGAAGGCGTTCCATCATTGTTTGAGAACTTCAATAACAAAATTTCTGAAATGCTGATGAATGTATTAACCAAATTTGATGACAAAGATGCTTTGATCTGTAAATTCAGCCTAAGAATAGCTGAGTAGGCAACGAATAGCTGTCTGAGAAAAAACGCCGCTTCAAGATTTTCTTCAGCTAGAAGGCTTTGTAGAAAGTCGCTATTTGTATGCATTTTTCCCAAATCCACATTTTCTAAATTGAAGCTTTCATCTCCGACCTCAAGTAAATTGTCATTTTGTAAAACCAATCCACATAGAAACTTGTTTATAATAGCTGTGTAAGTATCTATACAAAGCTTCAATCTGTCAACTGGTTCAAAATTTCTTCTTAGAAATATGGCTTTTAGATTAACATTTTGAGTGTCCATATGGGATAGTGTTGTTGAGAGGCCCCACAAGAATCCCTGAATGCAAGCAATAACTGAAGAAAGACTCTGTAGATGGCTTTTAGAAGCTATTTCACTTTGTGCATGATCTTTCAATGCCTCGGCTGCCTTGATCATAAAGTTGCATGCTTCATTACTTTCGGAATGATCACTATCTTCTTGATCAAATGTGGATACAGCATTCTGTAGGTAGGATTTCCTTGAAGATATAAGAAAATGACTTGCATGGACAAAACTGTCCTTGATGAGTGTTAAGAACACATGAGATGTGTAATCCGTGAGTGAAAACATCAAATCCTTCACATGGGTGTTTCCGTCTTTTGAGAACGTACGTTGCACTGAGAGTAACGAATCTAAAAGCCATGAAGCAGGAAAGTTGCCTACAGAGTGTATTGCGCCACATGAGTTTTGGCTGGTCTCCATGTTCTCTTCACAATATGTAACCATCAGATGTTTAAGGGTTTTCCGGCAGCAATGAAAGACCCGCAATAGCTCATGACGATCATGCATCGAAGGAGAATTATCCATTAAACATCGAACTATGAGCCTGAAACAAAATTGAGCATTCAGTATTAGAATCATTTATACATAGCCAAGACAAGATTATTCTCTAACTGAAAAGAACAAAATAAAAAGAACAAAAAAGAATTATGCAAATGATGTATATTAACAGCAGTACCAATCGAAATACTTTTATTTGCCACAGCCAGGCTTTCATCAATGGAAAATGTGGCAACTTCGATCCATTTACTTGCATGTGGGTGGATTTGGGTTGTAGCTAAAAGGATAACGGGTCAAATAGGTCAAGTGGGTTACACAGATTGAAAGAAACCCAAGTCTATAAGTAAGTCTATATTCAATGCATACAATCGTTTTATTCAAAGATTTAGATTACCATTACAGTAGAAATACATTTCATAATCACGCCTAAAGACTTGAATCTCAAAAAAAAGTATTAAAATCCAAAAAAGGGTTATTAGGTCACCTAAACCATTCTGGTCTGTTCCCAAAGGCTAGAACTTATTTTATACCAACTTCTTGATACTTATACAAACCGATCTTATATATTCTTATCCTCTGAAATAATAATCCATTTTAAACTTGCAGAGAGGCTGGCTAAAAAATCTATTTGATATGAAACAACGATAGATGCTTTTATAAAGATAATATAAAATCATGTAAGCTTATAATTTAATTATTTCATGACCACATAAAAGATTTATCTCGTCTAAGTAAAAGCTATCAGGGTCAAACGTGCGATATGAATAACTAATTAACTAGCATAGATTTCAAAATTACATTGACAAGAAAAAGTAATTACCTTTCGAGGTTTACTATACAAGTTGCATAGAGAGAGAACGATTTAGAGCTTAAACATCTATTCGGCATCCAAGAGAGAAAACTGAGTGAGCTTTGACAGACCGTATAAATCATCCTAATTGATGCATCATCTTCTTGCTCGCTGCATCTTTTTGAGATTTCAAGGGAGCTTAGAATCACAGACCAATCAGGCTGTGCTTGCAAATCAATATTTTCTCCATTACTAAATAAAGGCGACACCAACTCCTCCAAGAAATTACAAAACCTTGGCGCCATATGCTTTCGAACAAACTAGTTAAAAGAAAAATGTGAATAATATGAGATAAAGTTAGAAAAAAAGAGACAATATTGACACCAAAAAGTATATTTGATAGAAACCGAGCCTTTCAAGACAAAGATTATTTCCCGAAATACGCACATGTAACTGGATGGGGGTTATAAGAGAAGATTATAAGTCTGACCCATTTGGTTTGGAACCCTTATAAAATGTACCCCTTTTTTCAAGTTTATAAAGAAACGACCTTGTATCTCGCAAAACCTTAATGAGTACATAACTTATATAAATGTAAGGAAAGTACAGAATTTCTGAAAAGATTACACATTATTCCTGAGCACACCTTTTTTCGAAAATTTGCAAAAGTACAAGAAAAATTGTTTTAGCAATTTTTGGTGCTTTTGCAATGCAAACTTACCTTTTCCTCGTATAACATCGTGTTGCTGAGAAGCTCCGATGATATTTCTCGAGCATTGACTGTCTTCATGTTCCCGACATAATTATGCTCTCCAAACTGCTTAAAATCGTTACTTGCATACGGAAGAGAATTTTTAAGAAGAATCGAGAGAAACATCTTCAATTTCTTCGTAGCAGCATGAGCATTCCAAACATCAATATTCTGGCATACAAGGCACCAAATGGCACAAGGCAATGACTTCTTATCTATCGCAGCAACTGCAATATCCCATCCATCTTCTGATGAAACATTCCACTGCCATTTATTTAATAAAGAGAGATGACCCATCATAAAATTCGTAAGACCTGAGGCCTCTTCTGTTAACTTCGAAAGACGCTTGTGCAACCTTTTACTATCTTTCGTCTTGACCACATACTCAAAGGAATTGATCATCCTCTTCAAGTCAACAAGCCTCTGAATAGCCATAGCAGTCAAAACATACGTTAAAGGGGAAACATTTGTCACAGTTTCCTTAGCACAAATTTCTGAAATTGCTTCTGTAACATGAAGAAGCGAGACTGAAGGTTTATCAATCCACGAAAAATAACCGTCATCGGTTTCCGTGTTCTCCAACCACTCATTTCCAGAATAAGCCGTGAACGGGTCATGCATATCTTCCGACATCTTTTTGGATGTGGTTGGAGGTGCGAGACTGACTGCTTGACGGTATAAGCTTCTAGAAGACATATATAATCGAAAAAAGAAAACACAGATCCAATGAGCAGGAATTGTTTCGTCTTTAATTCCAGACACTACAGACAAAAACTCATGAACTGCATCCGTTTCTTTTGAAAGCAAGATACTCATAGAAGGACGAATTATTGTCAGCAAATCATTTAAAGAAACACCGACAAGACTGCTGTTACCAGTTGTGACCATCAATGAGTCCAGAACTAAAGTATACACTTCAGATATACCGCAACCAAAAACCTCTGCTTTCAAATTAAAGTATAACTTACCTAAACTGCTATCCTTGATCCATTCAAGTGATTCAGAAAGATCAGTGGCTAATTCTCGAATACATAGACTTACTTGCCCTTCGGGTATAGACTTTACGGCATTATGAATAGAATTCATTAACTCTGGTGAGCATATTAGCAATCTTAATGACTTTGTCCATGATTCATGATATAATGAATATTCCAAAGATTCTGAACGATTAATGTCTCTTACAGATGATACCAAACATCTGATTGCTTTACAGAGTGCAACTACAGATGTACTCACCTGTCAAAGGAAACAACTTATGAGCATTGTGTGGAATACATAAATAAAAGCATAAGGCAAATTGCAGTACAGAGGGCATACAATTAGTACAAATATCATAATGTGGCATTTTTTGCATAAAATACCATGTACTTTTTATCTTTTCCGATTTGGTTATTGTACTTTTTTCTGCAAACTTGCGTCAGTAGGAGATACTTTATGTCCCGTTTGGGTCACTTTATAACCAAAAATGGGAATTTTATATACGAATAAGCTATATTTATGTAAAAAAAGTTAGCCAAACGGGGCACAAAGCAATCTGTTAATGATTCAGATATATAAAAAAGGAAGGTATAATGACTGAAACATGGCAAATATAATTTATGCAAAAGAACCCTTAAAAATAAGTATTTCAAAGAGTATATTACTAACCTGACGAAGCTCACTATAAAGATTAACCATATGACATCCAAGATTTATTATTTCTGAAATAACCGCAGACTTCTCCTGCGAGTCCTTTCGTGTGTTTCCAAGGGTCCCATATGAAAACATCAGAAGCCATAACCTTTCTAAATCATTCCCAAGAACCTCATAATCAATTTCTAGTAAGTACCGTATGCATAAAACAACCTCTGTTGCTACAACCTCCACCAACTCCTTACATACTCCACTATGTATATCAAAAGTTGATGGTACTATTTGACTTATTTTAGCAGAAAGTGATGTAATTTTACCACAGATCAACTTCAAGAAATTAGCACAAGCCCCTTCAGAGACATCGTCTACCTTTACGTACACCTTTTCTTGCATTAAGCTGATAAGTATCGAGTTTACTGATTTGAGTGTGCAATGAACATCTTGTAATACAGGTCCCACTTCCACTTCATCTTGAAGGTATACGTCGATATCACCTAAAAGAGGCTCCATACTTTGTACAAAAAATTCAAACAGCGACTTCCGAATATCCGCATTTAAAGCAGACACCTGTTGACTTTTGATACAATTAACATACAGCCGAAAAAGCTCTCCTTCACCATACAACGCCGATGCATTCTTTTCTGTCACCATTTTTCCTAACTTATCAAAAAAGTGCCGGTGATAACTTTTAATGACTGTTTTTGTTTCTTTTGGTTTTCCTTCCTCAGAAACTTTATACTTTGTTAAGCTCTGTAAGGTCAGAAATCCTTTCAATGGTGTGACGAGTGAAAACAATCCTTGAGCACAATACTTACTTCCAACTAGCTTTACAATGTTCTGCGAAACTTCAGAACTTGAAGCTCGCAACAAGCACAACAAAGGTTCCAATATTCGATCTACAAAATCATGAAAACCATTCTTCCGGTTCGGATGAAGCCTCAAAAACTTGGTGAATGGCTCCAGGACTAAACATGTCAAACTGAAAATGACTCTCCCCGTTCTGCTACTGTCAAGTTTGTTGGTAATAACTTTAGAAACAAGCTCAAGTATAGTACCAATGACCAATATCCACAAATCCAAATTTTCATTGGAGATCCCACCATGCGAAGTGAAAATTGATGAAATGCAATCAAGCATTGTATCATATAAAGTTAACTCGTCATCGGTCAACTCCTTGACTTCCACATTCATGGCAATGCAATGAATAACTTTTAAGATGTCTTTAGAAATGCTCATCGAAACATGTTGTTTTGTACCCTCCGCCAAGCAGAACTTGAATATTTTCCAACATTTATAATCTAAACAAGACCCGTTCACACCAAACCGTGCTGTATTCCCCTCCGCCCTTACTTTTTTCTCTGAAGATATTAACCTTGACTGGACCCAATTGCTAAGAAAAATAATTACTTTTTCAAAAGTAACCGCTTCTGATGCCTGAGCTGTGTCGTCTTCTACTTGAACTAAGCTCAAATTCACAAACTTGAATGCCAGCTCCACCTTCCTGCATATAATTTAAATATCAAAATAGCTACATTAAGCAAATTGCACGCCATGTGAGCTATCTTACATAATATACAGTTACACTCCACGCGAGCATGTGTAACCTGATACACGTTGCGGCTCAACTTATTGAAAAAAAAATAACTGATAACATTCTAACCAAATAGGCTAACTGGACACCGAGTCTACCATTTTTACAAAACTACTATTAAGTGCTTATCTTAGAGCAGAACAACCAAACAAACAGATTTATCTACACATTCCAAAGTCCAAACTACTTTTCTTCTTTTAAAGCAGGCAGGTAAGCACTTAAATAAGCAATTTCAAACACCTTTTAACAAAGTTGAACCGTCTGAAAGAATGAAAAGTGACCTACGTGCAGGGGCGGATCTTAATAGGGGCAGGGGAGGGTCCCGGCCCCCCTAAAGGTTGTGACAAGTAGTGTAAACATTACTTCTTCCGTCTAAAAGTTATTGTCCACTTTTTCATTTTGGTATCCTTCCTCCCCCCCTCCCACCCCATCCCCTAATAAGGTTTTGACAAGTTGTGTAAACATTACGCTCTTACGTCTATAATGTTATTGTCCACCTTTTTTATTTTGGTTGTTTAAAATAATTCGACACCCACCCCCAACCCACCCAAAATAAAAAACTGTTCAGATACGCATTTTCATAGTGCCGCAAAAAGAAATTTATAAACACTAAATCACTTAGGAGGTGTTCGGGGTTGCCTTTTCTAAACAAACTAAGCATCAGCAAAAGTGCATTTTCAAAAACTAGGTCTTATAACGCTTTATCAACACTGCATCTTGTCTATAGTCACCTTTTCTCAACCGGTGTGTCAAACACTATCTTCTACTTAATGGGTGTTTGTGTAAGCTTATTTGATTGGTTTATGAGCTTACTGAAAAGCTCATAAGATTCAATTTTTGGGCTTATGAGCTCATCAACTTGAGCTTATAGCTTATATAAGTTCATAAGCCCAAGTAGCTAAGCTCATACACTACAAAAAATGAGCTTATGAGCTTATCAAATTTTCAGTAAGCTCGTAAGCCCATCAATTAAGCTTACACAACAAACTGCATTTTGCGGGGTTGTTTGTTTAAGCTTATTTTTGGGCTTATGAGCTTATTTGACTTTGCTTAAATTTCACAAGACGACTTTTTATTGCTTATTTTCCATCTTTAGGTCATCATAAGCTCATAATTCAAAAACATAAGCCGAAAAAATTGAGGTTGTAAAATATAAGCCAAGTCAAATAAGCTTATTAATTAGATAATCTCCCCCAAAACACCCTCTTATAATAAGATACCTGTTGACAATTATCCAAATTCAGAAAACATGAAAAATGAAAAGAGAAAAGACTTCATACTTTGCGATATCGAGATTCTTATTATTAAGAGACAAAACCAACTGCAAATTCCTCCATGGACTCACATCTTCCACCAAATCACTCCCCCTTACATTACCCTCTTCTTTCTCTTCTTCTTTTTCTTCATTTGCAAATTCATTTGAGAGATTAATACGTGATGATTTCGAAGGTTTTCTTTTGTGGGTGTTGTTTGAATCTTCATGTTTTCGTTTCTTTTTGGTTCTTGAAGTGTTTTTGTTGCTTGTTGTTGTTTGTGGGGACTGATAGTCCGCCATTGATGTTTTTATTAAGGTTGTGAGGGTTTTGTGTTGTGGTTTTAAGGTTAGGGGTTTAATGTTTTGTAAATGTAGGTGGAAGAAAGTGATGTTAGATTATTGGCCCCTTGAGATTGATAAAACCACATTTTAACACCCTCTTCTTTTATAATTTTAAGAAGCTTGTTAGAGCTCGAGCTCGAGCTCAACTCGTTTATTATAATTATAAGGATCAAGCTTGTTTTGAGCCTAAGCTCGAGTATTGATTTTTGTTCAAGCTTGAGTTTGAAAATTCTTTGGATCAACCAGAGTTAAACAAGCTTAGCTAGTTGAAAGCTCGAATTGTTAACGGTTTTACCTAATTGTTACTCTTTTTATGAGATTTAAACATTAGACGGATTGGTTTGATCTCGTCAAAGCTATGCTATAACTGAACACATTCGGCTATTCAAAGTTAATGCTTATTGGATTTGGTTAACTAGAGGTTCGATTAATTTGTTAGCGTCTTTTTTTAGTAAGGTGGACCAAATAAAATTGGCATAATATGGCAAAAGTTGAAAAAAGAAATTAGAAAAATTTAATAGCTAATCCAAACACAATCCATAAGAACAAACCTTCTTGACATATAAAACATTAGTACCAAACAAACAATCCATAAGAACACAATGACCCAATTAACGGTTTCGATTAGGGCAAATGGTCTGAAAAAGCATCGAACTTGTAATATTTTCCTTTTGTAAGCTATGAACTTTTAATTTTTCTTTTGTATGCCTACACTTTGCTAATCTTCCTATTGTAGCCACGATTAACAAAAAGGGCATGATTTTAATAAATTATTCCCGCTATACTCTTTTTACACAATGTCATATGTAGCCCGTACACTTTATATATTTTCAAAAACCACCCCTTTATCACTTTCTTTTCCTAATACTAATTCATATCATTAATTGCATCACATTAATTCATTCACCCACCCACCCACCCCTAAATCATCCACACTAAACCCTAATTTCATCACATTATCAAACATGACGAATGAGAATGGTAATGTTCTTATGTTCCTTTTGCTTATTCTGCTTATTCGTTGCTTATCCTCTTATGTTTTAGCTTATCTACTTATTCGTTGCTTATCTGCTTATGTTTTAGCTTATCTGCTCATGTGTGTTGCTTATCTGCTTATGTTTTAGCTTATCTGCTCATGTGTGTTAGAATGATAAGCTTTTTGGATTACAAAATCCCAATGTGTGCTTATATGCTTAAACACATAGCAGTTTAGGAGTGTTTGGATTACAAAATTGGACACAAATAAGCAAATAAATTACAAATTCCTTTGACCCATATGTGTTTGCTTATTTGTTACATGGTAGAAAACATTATTATCATTTCAGACAACAACTCAGGCTCAGACAACAGCTCACATTCAAACAACTCACATTCAAGGAGTATTAGCACTTCTAAGGAGTATGTGCATAGCTCTCCAGATACTGTATATAGCAAAGGACCATCTAATAGTTTGCTAAATTGGTACGAGGATTTATCAAATGAGTACAAGTAAAGATTCTAGTGTTCAAAGTCAGGAGGTAATAAGACTAATGCTAAACCTTCTTTCTCAGAGGCAATAGCATCACCTAAGGCTAAAGCATATGGGTCAAAGGCAATAGCATCACTTAAAACACTCATTGTCAAAAGCCCTGTACCAATAACAAATTGTATACTTGGGCTTGCAAATGCTAAAACCTGAGATGCTATTCTTAGCAAGACATTTGGAGTGAAAATACCCCCAACTATGACTTGTGCAGAAGAGAAGAAAGGGAAGAGGAAGATTATAGGTGGAAGCTGATTTTACCTTTTTATGTCTTTTGGTATTTTGGTCCTTATGTAATGGTAATTAAGTAGCTGTATAAACAGTATGTACTTTTAAAACAATATGTCTGTTACTAAAGTGTTTGGATGTTAGAATGGTATGCATTTTGATTAATAAAGTAAGGATGTTAAACAATATGTCTGTTATCTGCTTATTCTGATTGTTGGTTTTGCTTATCTTATTGAGAAATGTGTGTCTTATGTCAACATGTTTTTGTTGTCCCAAACAATATAATATTAAGTAGTAGCATTGTCTTGTTACTTTGGTAACTATTCTTAATTTGTTTTTGCATAAATAATTGTTCTTAGTTCAAACAACTCTAACTACAACAAAGGTGTTCCTAAGGAGGGGCCATCACTAGCAAGTGTTCCTGAGGAGGGACCATTAATACAAGGATTGCTAGACTGGTATGGATATAACACTGTTGAGGAATATCTATCAGATACATACTTTCCAAGCACATAAAAGGATAACACAGACAAGGATATCACTGATGAGGATACCATTCATGAATCTTACTCTCCAATGTCTAAAGGTAAATATATACCAGCTTCACAGCAAAACAATCCAAAAGTTAAAAGCCCTATTCCAATCACAGGAAGTGTGCTTGGACTAGCAAATGTTACTACATGGGATGAAATTTTAAAGAAAATAGGAGTGAGGAAACCTCAGATTTATGCAGACAAGGCAAAGGGGAAAAGAAAGGTTTTATATGAAAGCTGATCATGTTGTTGTTAAAGATGAAAGTATTTTGGGTAGTCTGACATGGTAGTCTAACATGTATTAGATGTTAGCTTTGTTTGTGTTTTGTTTATGATTGAAATATGTATGTTAAATTATGTAATGGTGATTATGTACTTGTTAAAATCTTATGTAATGGTTACTGAAGTAATGATGTTAATGTAGTGTTTGGATCTAAAATATGTGTGTTAGTTCCATTTGCAGTTTGTGATGTTATTGGAGTGTTTAGTTTGTGTGTTAATTGCAGCTTGCAAATTGCAGCTTGCAGCTTGCATTTACATCTTGCAATTTGCAGCTTGTAATTGAAGCTTGCATTTGCAGCTTGCAATTGAAGCTTGCATTTGCTTCTTGCAATTGAAGCTTGCATTTGCATCTTGCAATTGAAGCTTGCATTTGCAGCTTGCAATTGCAGCTTGCATTTGCAGCTTGCATTTGCATCTTGCAATTGCAGCTTCCAATTGTAGCTTGCATTTGCAGGTTGCTTACCCATTTGCTTGTACTTGCAGCCTGCAGCTTGCATTTGCTTCTTGCAATTGAAGCTTGCATTTGCAAGCAAGCATTTGCAGCTTGAAATTGAAGCTTGCATTTGCAAGCAAGCATTTGCAGCTTGCATTCCAAACATAACACTTAACCATTAAGAACATAAAAGTTAACATTACAAACATTCATAGTGTTATACATTAACAAAAGATCATAACATTACACACATAAAACCTAAACCATTACATTACTACCATAACACCTAGACTATCACATTACTTAGCTATTAGCATACCAAA
>BQNB010076359.1:0-28620 GCA_026074375.1 Tanacetum coccineum
TCTCTCTAAATCAACTCAATCTTTCTTTATCTCTTTTTTAGTTCGATTCGTGGTTCGTAATATGAAGTGAAAGTGTTAACGGGATTCTACAATTGGTATCAGAGCTGCTTTCGTCTCGTTTTTCTCTTCGATTTGAGAGGTTACGGGCCTGAAACGGACTTACGGATCAAAAGTTATGGCTGTTTTACTGAAACCCTTTTCTTCACACAATATTTCTAGACAAAACGCAGTGCCTTTTGAATCAAAACGCAATGACCATTTAATCAAAACGCAGCTTGAGATTTGGTCAAAACGCAGCTTGAGATTTGGTCAAAACGCAATGAATAAAAAATTTGGGCAGAGTAACGTTTAGTCAAAACGCAATGATGGTCTTCAAAACGCAACATGTGGAGTCAAAACGCAACACACATAAAATATCAAATCGCAGTGACTTGAGAATCAAAACGCAACGACTTGAGATCAAAACGCAATGACTTGAGATCAAAACGCAATGTCTTCAAATCAAAACGCAACGACTTGAGAACCAAAACGCAACCAATGATCAAAACGCAACCAAGATCAAAACGCAACCAATGATCAAAACGCAACCAAGATCAAAACGCAACCAATGATCAAAACGCAACCAAGAACTTTGCCAGAGAGTCAAAACGCAACGACGAAATATACGACTTTTTCCACCAAAAATCGCCTAAAAATCACCCTTTTTGACCTTTTAACTTGATTTCTCTTGCACAATTAGTTACCTTATGCCTAGATCTTGCTTAATAACATAAACATTCACACATCTAAGCACAAAAATCCGGGTTTGATTTTTTTGCTTCAAATGACACACGAATTTGATCTTGTTGAACCACAAGAATCGACCACGAATCCACACGTAGCTCTGATGCCAATTGTAGGATCCCGTTAACACTTACACTTCATATAACACACTACGAATCGAACTAGAAAAGAGATAAAGAAAGTGAGTTGATTTAGAGAGAGAAAGAGGAGAGAGAGAGTTGAGAGAGAAACTAGAGATATTATTTAGAGAAATGAGAAGAGTTAGATATTTTCTAAGTAAAAATACCTATATATACCCCTACACATTTAATGTGACGCGCGGGATATTTAACTAGGACTCGGGCTCGGGTTTTGCTTGGGATTAAACCCGAAACATATACAATATTAGTTTAACTATCGAGCCTGATTCCCGATAATATTCTATTACAACATTAACTAATTAATTGACCGAGACTTAAATACATAATGAACGAACTTCATGTTCGACTCAATATATTGAGGCTAACAACTGGATTGTAAGCGCGAATGTTATGAGTAGATCTATTTAGGATTGACATCCCCGTTCGGGTGACTAGCTATCACCGGGAATGAACGTTGTAACATGTCAAATTTAGGATGTTTCGGGTTAGAACATCATTCATGGGCATTCATTGGCAATTTATTGCATTCATACTTGTCGAGCTTCAGTGTCATGAGCTTAGGAAAACGAAATTAATTTTTATGATGTTTGCATGTGTTGCTTAAATCATACACATGGAAATCTTGCTGTCCTGCTATTGTTTTACACAAACCTATGAATTCACCAACTTTATGTTGATGTTTTAAGCATGTTTTTTCAGGTCAATAAGGCACGAGGTGCGATGATACATTGGAAGTCAATAATTGAAGAGTCAACACTTAAGATTTGGGGTCTTATTACATTTTGGAAAAATTGTTATAAACCGAAATCTTTATTTATATTGTTGAACAATTTGAAGCCATAGGCTTATGTAACAAACAAGTATTTTATTAATCTAATGTATCTTTATTTTTCAAACGACACATTTAGTAGTCGTTCTCAGAATCTTGTGCTATTGATCCATAAATGTAACGCCCTCGGATATTCAACAATCCGCTGCGTTTAGGGTTATTTGTTGTTACTGATTTAAGGTATTTAAATGTACTTTTTATGTCATGAGTTTTTGCCTGTCATTTTATTTTAAATTTGAAAGGTTTTTTTGTATATTTTATCAACATTATTTTATATATGTTCACGTTTTGGTATAAGTTTTTTTTTATTTCTAATACATATTACAACTTTTGATCAATTTTATAAGTTAATGCATATATTTTGGAAAACAAATATATGTTTCAATCATAATAAATGAATTGTTTACTACTAATACCCATACCAAATTACCAAATAATCTTTCGCATGTTTCTCTACAAATAAATTGTTCGTTAATAAGTCTTTGTAAAAATATATGGTTTCAATTCATATTAAAATGCATTGTTTACTACTTAATAATCATACCTTAATATACCCAAATATTATAAAAATTGGAATCACATAAATACTTAATCCACAACACTTTTCTATCATTTAAGTGATCATAAATCAACTTTCTACCATATACTTTACAATTGTATATTTCAGTCCAGCATGTAGTTTGTATTGAATCGAAGATTTATCCAGAGTAAAAATCTTATTCTTATTCTTTCAATCGTATATTTTCAGTCCAATCAAAAAAAAACTTACTTACATAAAAGTGCAACTTACTCTCAAATGTCAATCTTACTACAATTATTTTTACTCAGGCAAAATCACAAAGTCACAACATTTATACAACAAACTTTATAACAATTTTTACAAGAACATACAAATTTTACACAACAAAGTTACAACATTTGTACAACAAACTTTATAACAATTATAACGTTTTCACACGGGCGGCTTGATTTTCCGTCGAGCAGCTAGGTTTTCTGACGAGTAGTTGGATTTTCTGGCGAGCAGATTTTTTTCGGGCTAGCTGCGACCGTTAAGAAAAACGTAAAAAAAAGATTAAATTACGTACATATAGAAATAAAAGCTATAGATCTATAAATAAAACTTATGAATCTATCTAAAAAAATATTATAAATATATTAAAAATACCGTCATTGTCGTAAAAAAATTATATAACCTGTTTTTTCCGGCGACGCGAGTCGACAACAACAATATAAGCGACGGCTGTAAAACATGAAGATTCTTGTGGTGGTGATGTAGTTGTTGGCATTGGTGGAAGAATCCGGCGAGTAAATCTGAAAAAAAATGTCAAAAGATTTAAAAATACATAGATCTATTTAAAAAGAAAATCAAAACATGTAGAATCTTGTGGTGGTGATGTGGTTGTCGGCAGTAGTGGAAGAATCCGGCGAGTTAGAATGTTTGTGAAAAGTGAATGATGATGGTTGTTTATATAGCATCTTCAAAACCCTTTGGTGATAAAATTTAATTTGAATGTTTTCATAGATGAGTCAATCATGAGATTAAGTTTTAAAGGTATTAAAATTTGATTTGAATGTTTCCATATATGCTTATCGAAATCATGAAGATGATTTTTTAAGTGTACAAGTGTTATATTTAAGTGCAACTGTTATATGCGTTTCAACATTAATTGTTTAAGTTTTAAGTTTTTAGTTTTCAAGAATTGTAGTGAAATGCTTTATAAATAGTATAGATATTTTGATTGAGATTTTCTCAACAGATAATTGTGGTGCAATTATTTGAAATTTAAGTTTTTACTTTCTTTGATTGAAAAACGTTAAGTTTTTGGCCGATCTTGAAAAATTTATTTGTTAGAGCCTCTATTCATGCAACTTTTCTTAGATCTTTGGAGCGTTACGGCGAAAGAAACTATTTGTTCATTCTTCAACAAATTTTGTAAGATGTGTCTTGATTTAAGTGTTTACGAACAAATTTTCTGCAATTTATAATGTGTAATAAATGTATATTCAACTTGGACAGCTTGACATACGGTACAAAGTTCGGAATACCATGTAGGACTCCAATGACCATAGTTAATCTTGGCCTTCATAGGTTTGACCAAGTCATGTCAGTCAATGCTCGAGGTGTCCTTGCACGAATCAAACATGCGTGAAGAGCAATCCATAAAGGTGTGAATTGGCGGGAACACTATGACCCCGGTGCTTTTTGGCACCGGCAATTGTCCACCCTATAAGGAATAGCTCCGGCAACTCTCCTGGCCCAATGAGGCACCACTGGAGTAGGCAGGAGCCGAGACTTGAACCTTGACTTTTTATCCACAAAATCTCTCCCGTGGGCCCATCGGTTTTTTCGGAGGTGGGTACCAACCGAGCCAAAGCCCTTTGGTCGCGTCAAGAGTAATGATTCCCCGTGAAAGTGGATCCATACTATGTACCGCGAGTGTCACAGGGATATTAGGTGGGTTGCACAACATACTTTATCAAAGTTTGCGGTTATAGGGATTGTGAAATCATTAGCACCAGAGTTATCTCAAATCTCAACATGGTGTGAGAATTAACTACATATCGACTTTTGCTATGATGACATCATTTGTAATGGATGAAATAAAAAGGGTATTTTTCGAATCTTAAAAATGAGGAGGATATAGAACATCGAGTACAAGAAGAATCTGTAATAGCATTATGATTTATTACCATTTTGATCTAGAGAAAGTAAAGCTAATTTGTTTACGAACACTCCTCCTGCAATGGGTCATTTGACAACAAACAAAAAACCACAAAGTTAAACTCTATTTTAAAGGATTGCAGTCAAATGGATAATACAAAATATGTGAAACTACAGAAAAACAGATATTACGAAATAGGTCAAGCAGTCAAACGAGGAGGATTGCTGTTTACATCCTCTGAAATACTGTATTCACAACAACTGAACATACGTGTTTGATAAGAAGTCATCATAAATATAATTATCACAAGAACTATTTACAAGATTTGTATTGCTGATCTACACAACACAAGACCCATTTTGACCCATAATCTAGCCAAGATATTTTTCCACCTTCCCCGCTAAAAATCGTGAAGCAGCAGCTTGCTTAATGTGACCTATATTGACCCATTATCCAGCCAACATATTTTTCCATGTATGGTACCCAACCCCCGTTAAAAAACGCTAAACAGCTGGCACAATGTGACCAGTTTCGACTCATAATCTAGCCAGCATATTTTTCCACGTATGGTTATCCAATCCCCGCTAATAATCGCTAAGCAGCTGGCACAATGTGACATGTGTTGACCCATAATCTAGCCGACATATTTTTCCATGTATTGTATCCAATCCCCACTGAAAATCGCGAAGCAGCTGCTACAATGTGACCCGTTTTGACCCATAATCTAGCCGGCATATTTTCCATGTAACATAATTATAAAAACGGATGGTTTGGGTTCACTAAGCGTCCCAATGTCCGTGCTTGCTATTCCAAGAATTTAGATTCCGTGAAGAATTGGAATGATCATTTTTTTTGGGTTGATGAGTTTGTGGTTCCTGCCAATGCTCGGTTTAATTGGTTTTCGGGTTCCAATATTGCAAAGGATCGAGCTCCTGCCCCCTCTGAATATAATGTGGAGCACATTAATACCCTTATTGCTCACGCCTCTCCGTTCCTTAGGTTCCCGGAGGAATTCCTTTGCTGGGTTGGCATAAGCCGTAATTACCTTTTGAATAAAGATATGTATCCCCGCTTTGAGTATGAGAACGGAGAGGGTGGGTTCTATTTTCCGTACACATTTTGATTATTGTTTGCATTTTCCTGTTTTTCTTGCTTCTTTATCCTTTTCCCGTTGTTTTTTGTAGGTATGGATTTGAATGCTTTCATCCGCACTACTGATCCTCGCAAGGTAAGGATTGTTGAGAGACCAAGAGCTGAAAATGAGGGCCCTATTGTTGCCGTGGCCAAACACCGCACCGTGACCTTACTTCGACTCCGTGGTCGTTCCTCGGGAGTTGTGTGCAGTGTGGACAGAGGGGGGGGGAGGGGTAGGGGGATGTTGTTGGTGTGTATTATATGGAGATGCAAGTGTGGGTGGTGGTGGAGATCAAGGGTTTGATTCCGCCGTTGGCCAGGAAATTGTTGGGCCATCTGTGCCTGTTGCCGCATGCGAGTACGTTTCGAAGCCCATCGTTCGAAGATGAAAAGGTGATTATGAACAATGAAAGGACTGCCTGTCGCTCCCCTTCCACCCAAAAGACTAAGGACTGATTATGAGACTGCTGGGTTTCCTCTATGGAGGGAAATCTTCTTAGGCTTTAAACAAGGTTGCTTCAGGATTCTCTCTTTATCGGTTAGTGCAGGGTGTTCCAGCTCTTCTACCTTACCCTTTATTTATTCTTCCGTACAGATTCCACCTTTCGGGGTGGGAGGTATATCGTTACTGATCGTGACTGGCCTTCCTTGCGAAACCATTAGGTCTTTTGTAAGGTTCGTAGTCCTCTCTGATTCATCCAATCACTTAGGAGCTAATTCCGCGGGTCTGAAGTTGATTCTTTGTAGGTCTATGCTCGATTATGACTGAGGGCTGGTTACTGTTGCTACCACTGGTGGCTATCTCCTGTGATATTAGCAAGATAAGAGTGCTTCCGCATCCATCCATTTTTTGGTTCTTCAAGCTCATCTTAGAAGACCGGAGATCGTTTTTACTACTTAGCCTTTTTAAGGGATGATGGGTAGTGGTTTTGATGCGGGAGAATCTGTGGGAGGAGAGTGTCGGTGCCGGCTCAGAGGAAATTTATGTTCCCCCCCATGATGTGGATGGTGTCCAAGTGGTTTTGGATGAGAGGACCGGGCGTTTGTGTGCAACATGAATTTGATCACTTCATCTCCTGCCTTCTTCAAGAATGTCGGCGGGATGGAGCCAATGAGCAACTATTTACTGAGGTTTAATTGTTGTCAACGCACGAACTTGAGTTTGAGCTCTGAGGTGAGAATGCGTGCGGAGTATAATATCTTGGAGAAGAGGAAATGGGAGAGACTTTGCGGAGGAGAAGAACACTTTGTTGGAGGCGAAAGACAAGGAGATTGAGGATTTGAAATCTCAACTTCTTAGGGCAAGGCGAGGATGTCCCGGGATGTGGTCCAACTCCAGTGCTCAGGTATTGGTCTTGAGGCCACCGTGAACTCTCTTTCGCAGAGGAGTCGCTTCTGCAAGGACCGCAAAACTCTTCTTGGCAGGGAATGTGATTTCTTTAAAGCTAAAAGTGACGGGCTTGAGTCTTGCTTATTGTCGAGAAGAACATAAGCTTTCGGAATTAGAGCGTCTTCTTCCTTCCTTGATGTCTCAAAACCAAAGTCTTGTTGAATCAGGTATAGTTTTCATCCTATAACTATTTTCTTCACTATTATTGTGTTCCCCTCTCCTTACACGTGCGTACATGTATTTCTTAGGTGCATAAGCTTCAGTGGGCTTCTTCCGGATCTCCGTGAGAGCTGTGTGATGTTTGAGATAAACTTGAAACGGTTAGAGGTGTATCAAGATTAATCTCATGGAACCCTCAAGACTGATTAGGCGGAGATTGATACTGATTTCACCCGGTGTTGTCATGCGTTTTCAAGAGAGATTCCATCCGCACCTCTCAACGTTATTGCGGGGGCGAAGATGGTTATAATCATGGGGATGAAGCTTCTTGTGGGGTTAACGTGCTTATTGAATGAGTATATGTAGGCTCTTGTCTTGCTTTTGGAGGTGCTATAGAGAAAGGGATACAAGAGGGGCTAGCCGCGGGATTGAGCGATGGGCAAGCTGTAGATGCTTGCACTGATCTTGAGGCTTTCATAGTCATCCATGCCTATGACGGTAGGACGACGTAATGCTTGCATCGTGACACCTTCGCTGACCTTAACTTTCAGCTTCTTCAAGAGCTCTCCAACTAAGAAAAGATGCCAGTACTGGGATATTTGGATCTTCTTGCGTTTGGATGACGTCGTGGCTTGAGACCTTAGGTATGAACGATCTTAACCGATGCAGTCAATTATGGTTCTGGTCCATCAATAAAGCAGGGTAACGTGTAATTTGGGAGCCAAGCCTTGTTCTCTTTGCTATGGATATATGGCCTGGGTGGCGAGTGGATGAGGAAAATGGAATGAAATCTTATTGATCGTTCTCCCCTTTTGAAATGGCGTATTTGCTTCCATTGATGATCCATTATCCGCTGAGGCTTTGCGTTGAACAGCCTGTTGAGGTTCTGCTATATAACGCGTATTCCACTGATATTCATTGTCCTCCTGCTGATCTCCATTCCGTTTCTTGTTGAAGACTACGATAATCCGGATTTAGCGGTGTGGTTCCGGAGAACGTTTATCTAGGTTCGGACGGTGATGGACAGATTGATTCATCATCGGGGATGGGGCCTTAATTTTCACCAACTGGATGCTGAACTAGAGATGGCTGTTTTGAGGTTATTATTGAGGTTGTTATACGCGGCCGTTATGTGGCCTTTTTGTTGCGGTACTTTTCATGTAACCGACTTTACAACATTTTTTAGATATATCCTTTGTAAATAAATGTTGTTGCTATCTTTTTATATCACGTGTGATACTTTTATTAGGATAGTCTTGTGAATATTTGTGGGTTATTCTCCCGGCGCCGGGCTACCTCTTACGCGCCTGAGCTGATTTTGAGGTTGCTCAATCCTTTATTATACGGGATAATATTTTGTGGAGCATGGCTCCTAACATGTATGTCAATAATTAATATAACTTTGCAAAGTAAAGACAATTTAAAATTTAAAACTCGTGGGGGTAGCTAATCCCCGCTTTTCATTAAAATTCAAAATTTTTTACAAGATGCAATTAGATAAAGACAATGCCCTCCGGAGCATCATATGTGCCGGGCGAATTCTTACAATTCATGTATATAACACTTCTTGAGATTACAAATGTTCCATGTCCTCGGTATTTCATTTCCTTTGCAGTCTTTGAGTTTGTAAGCTCCTTTTCCAAGCGCCTCTTTAACTTCGTATGGTCCCTCCCACTTGGGTCCAAGTTTGCCTTCGTCCTTGGCGTGACTTGCTTCGTTGCTGCGGTAGACCATATCACCCGGTTTGAAACTTGTTCCGCGGACTCTTGAGTTGTAATATTTTTCCATCTTTTTCTTGCTTTTCGCTTCTTGTATTGCTGCTTTCTCCCTTCTTTCTTCTATGAGGTCCAAGTTGATTCCCAGAGCTTCGTTGTTTTTAGTTTGATCTATCTCCGCGGTCCGAAGTGTCGGCATGCCTATCTCCGCCGGGATGACAGCTTCCGTGCCGTATGTCAATGAGAATGGTGTTTCCCCGTTACTTGACTTGATCATTGTACGGTGGGCCCATAGGACATGCGGAAGTTCTTCTATCCAATCTTTGCTTTTTTCCTCAAGCCTTGCCTTTATTCCTTCTCCTAAACTTCTATTTGCTCTTTCAACTAGACCATTTGCTTGCGGGTGTTTCACGGAAGCGAAGCATTGGCGGATGCACAGTTTCTCACACCAATCTTTGAATGGATTATCACGGAACTGCTTTCCATTGTCTGATATAATTTCCCCTGGTAGGCCAAATCTGCAAACAATGTTGTCCCATACGAACTTCTTTACTTGATTGCCGGTGATGGTTGCGACGGCCTTTGCTTCAATCCATTTAGTGAAATAATCGATAGCAACAATTAAGAATTTGACTTTACCTGGACCTTCCGGGAAAGGTCCGGCTATGTCTATCCCCCACTTATAAAATGGCCATGGAGACGTGATGGGGGTCAAGTTCTGCTGCGGATTTCTTGGGACGGGACGGTGTATTTGACAGTCATTGCATTCCCTTATCAAGTTCCTTGCATCCATATGCATTGTTGGCCAGTAATATCCTGTTTGGATTACTTTGGCAACCACAGATCTAGGGCCGGAATGCATGCTGCACGACCCCTCATGTATTTCTCTTAGGACGTAGTTTGCTTGGAGTGGTCCGACGCACCGGAGCCATGGTCCTAAAAAGGACTTCTTGTATAGGGTTCCATTGATCATGGCATACCTGGCCGCTTTCCGACGTACCGCTCTGGCCTTCTTTTTATCCTCCGGAAGGATTTCTTTTGTCAGGTACTCACATATGGGTGTCATCCATGTGTTGCCTTCTTCTTCTACTACGTCAAGAATTTCCTTTTCATTTATGGACTTTTCCTTCAATTCTTCCACGAGCACCTGTTTGTTAAGATGCGCGAAGCTTGTGGACGCGATCTTGCTCAGGGCGTCTGCTTTCTTGTTTTCACTTCGTGGTATTTGTTTGATGGAAAATTCCTTGAAGCTCTTTGCCAATGTTTTTACTTTGTTTAAGTATTGGCTAGTCGTACGGGATTTTTGTTGATGCCTTCTTGTTTCAACTTCAGTTCTTTTTGCTTGGGGACTTCGCCGACGACTATCAGAACGTGCGGATGTAGCTGGCTCCTTTCTTCCCAGTCTATTAAACACGCCTCCTTCTTTCCGCGGCCTGGGCTGCGGTGAAGGGGATCTGTTCTTCTTAAGTCTTTTGAATACACTGGCATGCGGTGATGGGCTTCGGGAATACCTGTCTCCGTGCCTTCTTCTAGGTTCTGTTCGGGCGGTTGGTGTCTTGGATTCAGAGTAGTGCGATTCTTCTCCGTAGATCAATCGTGCTTTTACCGCGTTGAGTTTGTCTTTCTGCTCTTTTTCTTTTTTCATTTTTTCAGCGATGAGTGGCAAAAGTTGATGGTAATTTTTGTCGCACATTTCCCTAAGAATTTCATCAGACATGGGTTCCTCAAGACCCTGGGGACCATTCCTTCCCCCTGTGTTCCTCACGGCGGACGTGGGATTGTTTGTGATTTGTTCGTGAGTGCTCATGGTGAGTTTTTAAGAAAACGTGGTTGCGTTCGGGTCCCACGGATGGCGCCACTTGTTAGTACAAAATTTGTGCTGGGCTTGGTAGCGTGTCAAGTCTCTTATCGGGTCGGGCCTTCAAGCGACTTGGGTACCGGATCTTGTACTAGAGCAAGAGAAGTGATGATTTTCTGCACAATTAAAAGTAAACCGTTAGCCTTACCGTGAGGACGGACCCCACGATTAGACTCCGGCGTGAGAGTAAGTATTCATTGTCAGAGTATGTGTCAGATAGAATAAGAATAATTGTGTGTCTTTTGGGATGTACTGTGACTCCTATTTATAGGTGTCTAGTACCAGGGTTTCCTAGTATTTCGGTTACTTTAGTAGTGGTCGGAGTGGGTCCCTTGTCGGGCAAGGGTCCACGTATAATCGTGTTTGCGGACGCGAGTGTTCTTCCGCGGTCAGTATTTGTCCGCGGAGGCGCACGGGTGCGGCTGAGTAGATACTCGCGTGCGTCTTTGAAATATCCGGAGCGTGACCCTTGTCAGGCCTAGCAGTCCAGCTATTTGCTGTATTGGGCCTGGGCCCATATACGTATATTATGAACTAAGCCCAGTAAGCTTGGTGCTCATACTATACGTTATCAGACACCTTAACATACGATACAAAGTTCGAAATACCATGTAGGACTCCAATGACCATAGTTAATCTTGGCCTTCATAGGTTTGACCAAGTCATGTCATTCAATGCTCGAGGTGTCCTTGCACGAATCAAACATGCGTGAAGAGCAATCCATAAAGGTGTGAATTGGCGGGAACACTATGACCCCGGTGCTTTTTGGCACCAGCAATTGTCCACCCTATAAGGAATAGCTCCGGCAACTCTCCTGACCCAATGAGGCACCACTGGAGTAGGCTGGAGCTGAGACTTGAACCTTGACTTTTTATCCACAAAATCTCTCCTGTGGGCCCATCGGTTTTTTCGGAGGTGGGTACCACGGTGATGCCAAGCTTTGGACGCGGTCAAAGAGTAATTGATTACCCGTGAAAGTGGATCCATACTATGTACCGCGAGTGTCGCAATGGATATTAGGTGGGTTGCACAACATACTTTATCAAAGTTTGCGGTTATAGGGATTGTGAAATCATTAGCACCAGAGTTATCTCAAATCTCAACATGGTGTGAGAATTAACTACATATCGACTTTTGCTATGATGACATCATTTGTAATGGATGAAATAAAAAGGGTATTTTTCGAATCTTAAAAATGAGGAGGATATAGAACATCGAGTACAAGAAGAATCTGTATTAGCATTATGATTTTTTACCATTTTGATCTCAAGAAAGTAAAGCTAATTTTTTTGAACAGCAAAGTAAAGCTAATTTGTTTATGATATTCCTGCAGTAATGGGTCATTTGACAACAAACAAACAGCCACAAAGTTTGACTCCATTTTAGATGATTGTTGTTAAATGGATAATACGAAATATGTGAAACTACAGAAAAACAAATATTACAAAATAGGTCAAGCAGTCAAACAAGGAGGATTGCTGTTTACATCCTCTGAAATACTTTATTCAACAATTGAATTATGTCGTTTGATAAGAAGTCATATAAATATAATTATCCACAAGAAATATTTACCAAGAGTTGTATGCTGATCTACACAACACAAGACCCATTTTGACCCATAATCTAGCCAAGATATTTTTCCACCTTCCCCGCTAAAAATCGTGAAGCAGCAGCTTGCTTAATGTGACCTATATTGACCCATTATCCAGCCAACATATTTTTCCATGTATGGTACCCAACCCCCGTTAAAAAACGCTAAACAGCTGGCACAATGTGACCAGTTTCGACTCATAATCTAGCCAGCATATTTTTCCACGTATGGTTATCCAATCCCCGCTAATAATCGCTAAGCAGCTGACACAATGTGACATGTGTTGACCCATAATCTAGCCGACATATTTTTCCATGTATTGTATCCAATCCCCACTGAAAATCGCGAAGCAGCTGCTACAATGTGACCCGTTTTGACCCATAATCTAGCCGGCATATTTTCCATGTATTGTATCCAATCCCCACTAAATATCGCGGAGCAGCTGGCACAATATGACCAGTTTTGACCCAAAATTTAGCCAGCATATTTTTCCACTTATGGTATCCAATCCCCTCTAAAAATCCTTGGTATTGCCTGATGTTCCTTAACTGGAACAAAGTACCTTCCAAAATCAAGTTTCATGCTTCGACCTGTCCAAGAATCATATGTTTCCAGATAGAGAATACACACTTCTTGTATCATATATGACAGCACTATGCCACAATGGGACACTTGTATCATATATGACAAGCATTTATTTTGAAATCCACTTATAAAAATCATGTGTTTTCTAAACCATCTACTTTCTCCCAGTCGTTTTTGGAGTCATTCAGACTGAATACCTCGATGGATTTTCCGAACTCACCGGTGACAAGAAAACAATGTTTATCGCATTTGGCTAGGAAGCGTTTAGCTGGAGTTGTGCAATAACTTCTTGGATCCTCATTTATAAGAGACTTCCAAGAGCAATCTTCTTGACCCATTTCTTTTTAAATACTTGAATTTCGTTATCGTTGTTCTTTAAAAATATTCTTATTACGCAAGACATAGAGATCTCCGTTGGAAAAAGATAAGAATATGGATAATAATAAACTGAGTTCGAGTCCCATTAACGCCAATATTTTTTTACCCAAAAAAAAATATGGATCATAACTCCTAATTTATTTCCAGAGGTTGTGTAGTGAGAGGAAGAACAGACTAACACACAATTCAATTGTATAGTGAGAGGAGAGGCACAGTTTGTATCAGCAACAGCAATTGCTGGTCGATCATTCTCCGAGATCAAATTCGTTTCTGTGTCGTTATTTACAAGAGCCTGACAAAAATAGAATTTAAACATACAGGTGCCACGTATTAGATTAATAGTCACTAAATTTACCAAAGATTGAATAATACACAATGCAAACCGGGCCGATTTCCATTCATTCGTGTCAAAGCGAGTCAATTTTGAGTTGAATTAACAAAGTCAGACGGGTATAATTTTAACTTTAAACTGATAGGGGTTTAATAATAGGGTTCCAGTTTAGAGCACTTGTCCATTGGGTGGAACCTTACTGTGTTCGTTCAGTTTTGAAGTTTATGTCATGCTAAATACTACGTTAATAATTTAGGTAAATTGCATATTGAGATAAACATGTAATCATGTCAAAAGGAATCATGGCAACGACGTTAAAATCCAATTACACAGTATGTGAGGCTGTGAGTACTGAAATAAGAATAATCAAGACGTGACCAAACAGAACTTACCTATGGAATGTATTTTTGCCGTGCAAATACGCAAGTCCTGACAATATTTGATAAGTGTAACTTCGGATCGCGATTTCACCTAGATGTCCGTACTCCTGAAGAAGTTTATGAATAGACCGCCTGAAACATACTCCAAGTATTATATAAAGTTTGTCATCCACCTGATAAGTTTATATCAAAGCAGCCATGTGCTAAAATAGTATCATAAACCATTCAAATATATGTAAAATAAAAAGTAACATGGTGTTAATTTACATTTACGTTCAGATCATAGTATTGCACAATGTTTGGATGTCGCAAACGACTTAAAAGTGCAATTTCCGGCCATATATTGAGACCAAGTGTTGAGTTTTTAAGTTATATAAGAACACTTTCAATACCCGTTTGATTTAATCGATTATATTTTGTCACTCGATTAGGGATTAGGTTTTTTTATATGGGGATTTTGTCAGTCATTAGTTTAACGGCACTGTGTTTTAGTCCGACTGTGTTTTAGTGAATAATCTTCAAAAAACCAACTCAAATTTCATAAAAGATTCATTTAGGGAAATAACAAAATGGCCGTTAGTTTTTTAGTGGGAAGTGACAAAAAATCCTAAATCGGCTAAAAAAAGTTGGCCTCCTTTATGTGCAAGAAAAAAAGTAGAGTACCTTGATTGAAAAAAGACTCTAAGTTGTTTTTATGCCATTTGCCCTTAAATAAAATATAAAACAAGAATGTGCTCCTAACCGCTTAGACCTGTTACCCAATCTGCCCGCCCCGGCGATTTTGCCACTTATGCAGAAGATGAGCTCAGACATCAGGTAGTTTCACGAAATAATTACCTTTCAAGAATAGACTTTTAAAAGAAGTGTGAAGTTAATACACATGCACCTGCAAAAAATTGCAATGCATTGACTGATTTATACAGTATAAATCAAATAGCATTGTTAAGATGAATATAAGAAATAAGTGTAAAGTTAATACTTACATTCCGGATATCTAAAGAGGTTCTTGGCAGCTAGTCATATTACTTGATTATAACTTGGACTCTAGGTGACGCAAACTGGACAGCATTTGCAATGCGATTGTTGTAGATGTGTGCAACATTAGATACCCACCATTCGTCGCTCATTGAATCGCCTTCAACATCTTGAATATATATATTTTCCAAGGCCTGACCGTTTCGACGAAGAAATTTCAAAAACTCTACCTCCACCACTCTTCCAGAAAGCCCATAAATGGTTATGGTGTTGACTGAGTACTCACACATGTGACTGCTGAATCCTGTGTTTCCCGGTGTAAGTGTGTAACTGTTTGATGTCCATTAATCAAAGGATCGGTACAATATATAGTTTTCATAGATCATTCTAGAAAAGGGCTTGAGCCCAATAACTATACATAATAATAATAATGCTAACAATATTCGCCTCCTCTTTGTTTCTGGATTTGGCAATCACAGAATAAAACATGTCAAATTTTCTTAACCAGATAAAATCGTGTTAATCCCAAATACGTGAAGCCAAAATCATTGAAAACGTGGAGATCATATCTAAATTTTTTGTTCATAAGAATCATATTTGTGATTTGTCGCTTTGAAGCATACTACTACATATTTGATTTCATAATAAGCCTGATTAAAAAGATAATTAGGCCAATAAAATCTAAACATTGTTAATGAATTATAAGAAAATGTTTATTATAATCTAGTGTATGACGCACCTAAATACTTAAATTAATGCATCATAATAATCTTTCGAAGACTACTTGTATTCTAGCATAAAAAGATAAATAACATACATGTTCGATGTGTCTCAGGGAAGTAATACATTTGCTTCCTAAAGGATCCTGAAAAACATGAATACATTATAACCAATCGTCGTAGCAAGTACACTAACAATTGAAATATATGTATATGAAATTATGAAGATTATATTAAACAAGGGAGGGAGGTTATATCAATTCTCACCAATTTCTTTAGAGACTTTCTGGGCCATGGGAGGTTCTTCATACAATTTGTGATGTGAGGTGTAAAATTGTGGAGCTGAAAAAGCCTGGTTAATACACCATTTCATTTATACACAATTGGGTAATAGAAAAATATATTCCAAATAAATGAAGTAAAAATACAAATAGCAATTGAAGTTCAAAGGCTGGTAAGTTGATCCAATCCGTTTGACATGTTACCTCAGCTCCTATTGCCTAATCAACTGAATTTGCCACTTACACAAAAGATGTGCTCAAATTATGGTATATCATGATGCCAAATTTTTGGTTAACTTTCCAACAATGAACTCCACTCGGCAAAAGAAGTCATTTTTGTGAAAAACATTGAATCAAAGTTTGTGGGGTAAAATAATACGATTAAATTACAAATTAACTACCCACACATGGAGTAACATGTGTCATTCAATAGAAAAAATTACCATCCCAAAATACTCCCGCGCCCAATCTCATTCCCATCAGTACAAGCTAAACTGCAATATCGTTTTCGCTTGAGCGATCAAAGCAAAATAGGAAACAAAACAAAATTGATCAAATTAAACTAATAATGGAAAAGGATTGTAAGCTATAGAGACTTTGCAATGGAAATTCGTGATATATTCACACACACTACACCTTCATGTTCCTTAACCAAATGAAGTGAGCTTCCATCCCTCGTTAACTATTTGATTTCAAGAATGAAGAGACCTTTTCGCCCTTCATTTGACGCAAGATAAAACGAACAATGACTAATTTCTCATCTTTAATCTCCACCAATTATCTATCTTCATTTCTACCACTTTTTTGGTTAAAATCAGCAACTTTGTTAGATTTAGCTCACAAAACCTATATACATTTTTGGCATGTTACATGATGTTTTCAGAGAAGTTTTAGGTTTTAATGTCCCGTAAAACATAGGAAAGAACATGGTCAGAGAGCTTTGAAACACGAAGTTTCAACTTATCAACGCAGGGTTGAGTCGGACAAAGAGTAACCCTATGGTGGTTAAATTAGAGTCATGGTTTATAACTCTACTAAGTAAATATATAGAAAATGTTAGTCATCCTACGTTGAGGTTGGGCAAAAAGCTTGCTTGAGATAACTATGAAATATATACGGCTTAGGTTATGTCGAAAGAAAACAAACATGTTTTATAAAAGTAATGACGTGTTTATGCTGTGTGCGCCTATCTGCACTACTCCTAATTATTAACATACCTTCCTTGTACAAGTAATGTGCTACAATCTAATTAATAATGCATGGATATTTGAATACATGTTTTTTGGGGAAGCTAATCTAAAAGATACAAAGACGCTTGTTGTTTGGTAAGAATTGAAGTGGATTTATCCACCTGGATATGTGTACTAACTAATATGACATACCACGGTTCAAAGTTTACGTTTTCAACAAACAAGGAAAATATTTCAAAAACTGTCAAAATGTGGGTTAAGCTTGCATGGGATCCGTATTAACCAAACAAATTATTGTTTATCAAAGGAAGTAAGTAATCATCTCCTCTAACGTAACCACAAACTCAGTGTCCCCATACAAAAAATAAAATGATCAACATCATCAAAGGCGACAAAGACTAGTCTACTACCCATTCCACAATAAGTTCCAAACATCTTCAACAAATAGCTTAGGGCGTTAGGCTGTGTTTGACGATGAGCGTTTAGCTTTTGGATTTTGTTTAAACGCTCCTATTTGAAACACTAATAAAAGAAGCGTTTGGCAGCTTTTACCTGAATTTACACTTGATGATTACAACTACAATGTTACCAAACACTTATATAAAACAAACCTACTGCCAACTCTACACCTTAATCTATAGATCACATCGTTGGGCACGGAATCGTTAGCATTTCTAAAAATGTATGATTAGTAATTTAACCTCTAAAAAACCCGTTTCAGTAAGAGACAAAATAGGCTAATTGAATCTGTTGCATAATTTCGTAGTAAATAATCCCAACAACCATTTCACAAATAAAGTACATAGCGTTTACTATATAATGATTGATATTAAAAGCCCTAAATTATAAGTATGTGATTCAGTAACAATGAAACCCCAATAATTCATGTATTGATGGATTAAACATGATTGCTGCTGATAAAGAATGAAGAGACCTTTCCACCCTTCATTTGACGCAAGATAAAATGAACTATGATTATTTCATTTTTAACATCAACCAATTATATATCTTAAACCACTTTTTTGGTAAATTTCAAATTCATAGTTAACGCACCAGGGTAAAATTATTTATTAGGTTAGCTTGTTACTTAACTGTAATGAGGAAGTTTATTAGACTTTTCTAACAAAACGTCTATACATTTTTGGTACTGTACATAATGGTGAACTTTAGATTTATATGTCCCATAGAACAAGAATATAGAAACTTGGTCATTCTAAATGTAACCATATAGTGGTTATAGTAGGTTTAACGTTTTACCGCTACTAAGTAAAGATACAGAAAACATCAGTCATCTACATAAATATTGAGAAAACAGTTGGTTTTACGAGAACGATCAAGTCCTTAAAATGTATCGGAACTTGGTCATTCTAAAGACGTTATTCTGACATGTCAAAAGGGAGGAACAAGGTTTATATATATAGTAATCTACGGATCACATCATCACGCAAAGAACCGTAAGACTTCCAATAACCTACAGACGAATAAACTTTCCTGCTTTTCTACCAAGAAGCCCATAAAATAAGCTAATCCAAACAACCTCTAAATAAGCTAAATAATTAGAGAGAATGCGATACTAATAACTGATGCATATATTAAAAACCTGAAATGAAAATGAAGAAGTTGGTGTATTGATTGATTACCTACTTGTTGAATTGAACATGATTGCTTTCGATCACAAGATAATTTTGATGAATTTGTAGAAATGAGTTTTTTTAGGGTTTAAAAACTATGGATTGTTGTCGGTTTAGAAAGAGTTATATATAGCCATTGCTAATATTTTTATTTAATGCTATGTAATATGTAATACGTAGTAATATGTAATTTGATGTAATCTTATTATACTTTATTGACTTAGGATCAAATAGAAAACCACTTAGATGAGGATTATTGACATCATAATTCTTCAACTAAATCGTTTCTAACAGTTAGGTCACCGCGCTCTGCTGAGGGATTGTTTCGCGGCCGGTGTTTTCGGATTGGACGGTTGGAAGGTATTTTTTGTAAAAAAAAAAAAAAATTAACGGTCGTTAAGCAACGACCGATTTAAAGCACTGTTTTGGTGCATTCTAAAAAAAAAATACCGATAACTGGTGCATTTAATGCACACTAAATGCAAAAGGTCATTTAATGCATGCGAGAGGGTATTCCGAGGAAAAAAAAAGGAAATTTTATTTTAGAAATTTTTTGAAAAAAAAAGGGAAAAAAACTGGCGACCGCGCGCCGTTGCGGGACGATTAGCGGAGCGCGAGGTTTGAGGAAACTTAAAGTTTTAGCGAGGTTTGAGGAAGCTTAAAGGTTTATTCATAAAAAACAGGACACGGATGACTCAAACAGCGCGACAGGGGTATTCCGAGGAAATAAAAAGGAATAGTTTAATTTTAAAAACTTATTTAAGAAAAAAAAAAGGAAAAAAAACGGGTAAAAAAAAAATTAACTGTTAACAAAAAAATATCATAAAAAAACAGACCGATGCTACCGACAGTGCGAGAGGTATTTCGTGGTTAAAATAAGGAAAATTTTTTTTTAAAAATTTTTTTAGAAAAAAAAAAACGGGACGATTAGCGGAGCGCGAGGTTTGAGGAAACTTAAAGGTTTATTTATAGAAAAAACAGCGATGAGTCAAACAGCGCGAGAGGTATTCCGAGGGAAAAATGTTAAAGTTTTATTTAAATGTTTTGAGAAAAAAAAAGGTTAAAAAAAAATATGTAAGAGAAGAAAAAAAAAAACAAAACAAAAGACGGATGACTAAAAGGAGTGCGGAGCGGGTATTCCGAGGGGAAAAAATAGTAAAGTTTTTTTAAAACAGTTTTAAGGAAAAAAAAGAAAAAAAACTGGTAAAAAAAAAAATTTAACTGTTATCATAAAAAATATTCATAAAAAACAGATATGGACTCCGATAGTGCGAGAGGGTATTTCGAGAGAAAAATAAGGAAATATTTTATTTTAAAAATTTTTTCAGAAAAAAAAAACGGGACGATAGCGGAGCGCGAGGTTTGAGGAAATAAAGTTTATTCATAAAACAGGACCATGACTCAACCAGCGCGAGATGGTATTCGAGAAAAAAAAAAAAATTTTATTTGAAAAAGTTTTTGAGAAAAAAAAAGGTAAAAAAAAATCAATGTAGAAGAAGAAAAAATAAAAGTAAAAAGGTGGGTCGGGTCAAAAGGGGGCGGTCGCAGACTAATTAACTGTCGGGCGTCTGCCTTTTTGTATATATATAGTAATACTTACATTCTTTTGCGGAAGGTTCGATTACGATATCACTGATACACAATACACACTTATGGATCGCAGAACGTGAATAACGTCTTATAGGGTATTTTTTTCAGTACCGCATATACGAGTTTCGTACTACCTTTTGAATATATAAACATTTTAAACTTATTGTTATTTGATGTATTATTATGGAATTTTGATACGTGATCACATTCAATACCTACTGATGCAAGTTAGGATGTAACCAATAAAATTAGTAATGTAATACATGTAATTGGAAATAATACGATGCAATATGATATTGTAGATATGTTTTACAATAATATTGATAATAGAATATAGGGCTAATGACTTGAAAATGTATCAAACTTGTCATTTTTTGTTATTATATGTAGCCATCTTTTTTTTTTTTGTTATTGTATGTATCCAACTTAAAAATTCGACCTATTATATGTAGTCTGTTACCTCTCATTTACAACGTTAGTCCATTTAACTAACGAACAGTTGCAACGTTAGTCCTTTATGCTAAACGACTGTTTTGCAATTAACTAAATTTTAGTTATGTTCAATAATATATTTTTCAAGTTTTTAAAATTTATACCACGTTTTTACAAACATTTTATACATGTTTATACAGGTTTTTTATTTCGGTTTCAGTTTGCGAGCAATATAAAAGAATTAAAAATTAATAAAATTTAAAATTTTTTTTATTATTGCTCGTAAACTGAAACCGAAATAAAATAAATTAATCATTTTTAATTTTTTTATTATCGCTTGTAAACTGAAACCGAAATATAAAAAAAAATTAATTTTTTTTTATTATTTTAGTAAACTGAAACGGAATTAAATGAATGTATACAATTTAATTTTTTTATTATTACTCGTAAACTGAAACCGAAATTAAAAAAAATTAATAATTTTTAAATTTTTTTATTATCGCTCGTAAACTGAAACCGAAATAAAAAAAATTTAAATTTTTTTTATTATTGCTCGTAAACTGAAACCGATATAAAAAAAATTAATTTTTAAATTTTTTTTAATTATTGCTCTTAAACTTAAACCGAAATAAAAAATATAATTTTTAAATTTTTTTTTTTTATTATTGCTCGTAAACTGAAACCGAAATTAAAAAAATTTAATAAATTTTAAATTTTTTATTATTATTATTGCTCGTAAACTGAAACCGAAATAAAAAAAAATTAATAATTTTTTTAATTTTTTTATTATCGCTCGTAAACTGAAACAGAAAAATAAAAAAAAATTAAATTTTTTTATTTTTTTATTATTGCTCGTAAACTGAAACCGATATAAAAAAATTTAAATTTTTAAATTTTTTTTTTTAATTATTGCTCTCAAACTTAAACCGAAATAAAAAATATAATTTTAAATTTTTTTTATTATTGCTCGTAAACTGAAACCGAAATTAAAAAAATTTAATAAATTTTAAATTTTTTTTATTATTGCTCGTAAACTGAAACCGAAATTAAAAAAATTTAATAAATTTAATTTTTTTTTTATTATTATTGCTCGTAAACTGAAACCGAAATAAAAAAAATTAAATGGACTAACGTTGCAACTGTTCGTTAGTTAAATGGACTAACGTTGCAAATGAGAGGTAACAGACTACATATAATAGGATGAATTTTCAAGTTGGATACATACAATAACAAAAAAAAAGATGGCTACATACAATAACAAAAAATGACAAGTTTGATACATTTTCAAGTCATTAGCCCAAAAAAAATCGCAAATACAACCTTGCAAAGATTTGAAAATTGTTATATCTCTTCTTTACCTTCGGTTTTCATGCTTAGCTCAAAACATAAAAGTTGTAGATCTCTCTTTTCTCGTCAAGTGGCTTCTTGAATCACGAATAATGAATTTATGGCCAAAATAGCTCCACAACCTTTTTCTCATTTCGCTGCTGTGGTATTTTAGCCATAACTTTCTCATACAGACTTTTTTTTGCGTGACTCAAAATGTCACGTGACGAGAAAAGAAAGATCTACAACTTTTATATTTTAAGATAAGCGTGAAAATCGAAGAAAAATAAGCAATTCTCAAAAATTCACAAGGTTTGTGGATTTTATGACTATATTGGTTTTTTTAGTAAAAATTCGGTAGTTTGTGAAAAATGGTTATAAAATTGATTAGCCTATATATCTTTTGAAAAGCAGAATAACGTCCATTGAACCTAAATGAACACGGTCGACTTTATGTAAATCAGCCCGCCCCACCGAGGTGGAAAGAAATACTAGTAAATAGTAGTAGAATGATAACTTCATGTCAGCAGTGACAATTGACAAAGGAAATATGAGGGAACCTTATTGCGAACGTGGCATTGAGCCCACAATTTTGTAATTTATTGATCGGCTCGTAAATACTAATGGCCCACTAGATTCCATGGTCCAAGCCAAGTGTTATCTTAGGTGGTTGTCAAATTTTAAGGCCACTTTGGATGGTATTGCATAAATGTCCTACTTATAACCAATTAGAGATTTGAATTTCGATTAGACACTGAAGACAAAATATAGCTTCGAATGGACTACTCTTTAAGATGGAAAAGTAAATTACACCCTTAATCTAAAGTTCAAATGTTGGGATGGTCTGAGCTGTGTTTAATCAGAATTTAACGTTGATAATTGGTAACGACGAGCAGCGACAACACATATTAAGGACTTCAGTAGCCAATTTTAGATTTCGTGTTAAGTACATATATGTACGAGAGGAAGTTTTTGTTCCCGTCTATTCATGAATCTTAGTAATCGGGTCATCGCAAGTGGAATGGCAAACTCAATTACTCAAATAAGATGTAACAAGACATGTATGGTGCCTTGTGATTCTATCTAAAGGAAATACATATAACTTTATTGCTTTTTCGCTTGTCAATATTGGTTGACATCAATCCTACATATAAGTCATGTCTTCTAAACAATGCATGCCTATGCTTATGCCAGAGATAACAAGTCATCTCAGGTTGTGTCATCGTCTTCTTTCTACTTGAATAATCATGACGTAATACCATGATCTTGTATGTTCTATTATGACCACTTTGTTTGAAAATTTAGTTTTTCCAAATGGCAAATCACCTAACAAATGTCATAAAATTATCATTCACAAACAAATGAGTTATCTTATGGACATAAACATTCCACTAACTAATATCAAATCCATTCTATGGACATTTTGAGTTTAATGAGGTGACATGGATATACATGCTTTCAAATCGTAATGACCACTGCTATCGTCTTATAAAACTTAGTTTTCATCTTTCGTAAGAGTTGTGGTTGATGATCACTACCTCTTAAAAGATAGCCATCATTTTAGCGGCCTTGTTTCGGATGAAAGTCTTAATCAATGACTAAGTCTATATTTCTGCATTTGGATTCCACACGACAAAACAAGGGATTCCTACAAAGCATATAATAAAATATTTTTTTATTTTATTTTCGACATTCCTATCAACTTCGGTCAAGTATCTCTTCATATGCTATGTCATATTTCTGCATGGTCATTCCAAATGGTTTCTTCAAAGGTCAAGCAATAGGTTGACGGTTCAAGTCATGTTAGGGACAAATATGTAGTGTAAGTTAAACTATTTACTCATCTATAGACCAAACTATTAATTATAATTTGGTTTTATCAATTAAAACAGAAATGGAGTAGGGTTACATTGACATTTGGGTTGCTAGCATGATCACGGGACATTAAAAAACAAATCATCTTCTGAATTTATAAATATATACCAAGTATGTTTCGAATTTGACAACATTGACAAGAAAATTTTATTTATATTGGTTGATTGTTTTTATTGTGTTAAAAAGTCGTCTACCACATCTCTGCGGGGACCTGCAATGGTTGGAAGAATCTGATAAGAAAACACCTATGCATTATAAGTCCAAACAATGGAGTAATTTAAGGAAAACTCCTACATAGTCGTTTGACAGGACTAAACAACCGGCTTAGAATAAAACGAGTCAAATGGGTAAAATTTGAGTATGATTGTTTCTAAAATGATCCATAACAGAACACATGAATACTTTTGTTGGCTGAAACAAAAGTTTGTTCATCTAACTAAACGAAAATCAAATTTGTTCATAATTCATTCGTGTATTATGAACGGTTTAGTCAGTTTCAGTTCATTTGTAACTGCTTGATCCTATAAAGAACTAGGGCTTCCTGTCTCTCATCACCATTTAGATGCTACTAATGACTTGAAAAGATATTCATAAACCATTGGTAGAGTTGGCATGGATAAAATGATAACAGCGAGATAAAAGTTGCAAATTGTTGGGATTGATTTGATTCCAATACATAAATTACATACATACAATGACCAAAAACAACAAAAAAGTACAAAGGTAAAATGACAACCCCTCTTTCGGGTTGCTTTATCAAGAACATGAAAAAGTATTGAAATCTTCTTAGAGTTCCTAAAATTGTTATCTTTTAAGTTCAATTCTTTAATCCTCAATCAATACATTGTCTTGAAAGGCTGGTAGACCTTTAGATCAATAACCACTCCTGCAAATGATCCCGCTGCAGCACAAACGGATATAATGAGACAAGCGGCGCTCAATATTTGTAGTGAAACCCATCGGGTACTCCATTTTGGGATCTTCTTTTGAACTATGTACATTTCCACAGGGAAATAAACCGTCAATGGCCAAAACCCGAATGCTCCAAGGATCCCAACAACGTCATTGAAGAAAGGCATCAACATTGCAACAAGTGTGGTCAGGCACACGAAGGCAGTTCTCCATACCAATCTGAACAAGTTGAGTTTGTATGGCTTGTATCCGCCAAATGGGATTGGAACCTCGATATGGTTGTTGATGAAATTGCTTTCAGGGAAGTATCTAGCAGCAGTGTTTTCAACAAAGGCGAATAAAGGTTGGCAGTACACTTGGTAGGCTCCAACAAGATGGATAACAATAGCGGCATTAGCAATATCAAGAAGCCAGTAAGGGTTGTAGAATCCAAAACCAGTGAGGAGGTTTCCAGGTGCCATGTCACCGAATGCAGCATAGCCAAAGCATCCACAAAACATGTAGAAGACTGTGGTTGTTATTACACTTATCAAAGTTGCTCTCTTCATGGTTTTGTGCTCCGCCGGTGGCGATTTGATTGTATCCTGCATATTATTACAGAAAAGATTTTAGAACTTCAACTATTTTTTTTATTTCGGATTGATGACGGGACTAAATAAAAAGTAAAAAAGTTACCTGGATTTCGATAAGAATGAGAGAATAAGAATAAGCAAAAGCAATGGCTCCAAGTGCTTGAAAGCTTCTCCATATTTTCTGAGTTTGAGTCACCTTCCCAATGCTAATACCAGTGAGACTTCCCTTAATGGTTTTATTTTCTGTAACCAAAGAAAGAAAAATTAACTGTTAATTCACTTTGCTAATTACTTTTGACTTTGAAATATCACATCAAATAATTTCTAAGTTGAAACAAAGCACCTATATTTCAACTTAATACTTTTTGCTCCAATTTCTTTATGTTCTGAAAAGTCTTGTACACTTTAACTTTGTTATTTAATTAAAGGTTTATCAACAACCAACATGAGTTACTCTTTCCTTTTAAATTAACTACCGACTCATTTGACTAACAAAGCCAGTGTTTATGACTAACCAAAGACATTAAGATCTTTATAACCTTTTGACATATAAACTTACCAATAACTTTAGAAACCCCAAGGCCAAGACCAATAGTGGAATAAGTGAATGACATGACAGCAGCCAACATTGAAAGCCATGAAATCTGGTCAAAATCTGGGATTTGAGAGAATAGGATTTCTACAACACCAAACATAAGCATGTATGGTGTTCCTGATACTCCACATGGATTCTCATGTCCTTTCTCATGGAAGCAACTTGATCTTTTTATTGCTCTGTATACATAAATCATCAAGAGAAATTAATATTAGTAACACATTAGCTAAATAGTTATTTTTTACTGTACATAAAAGGTGACAATCAAACTTTATAAAAATATACTACAATCATGGAACACTTCTTAGTTTAGTTTAGGAATCCGAATTTCAACTTTTTTCTATTCTGTTTCTATGTATTATTGTTAAACAATATAGAATATCTTTGAACGGTCATACAACTTGATAATATTATACTACACATAAATATTTAAAACGTGGTTATCATTTTTAAATTTTACAGTAATATATCCTGAATATCTTGTGAACATGTTTCTAATGGACATAACTAATAAAAGTTGATGACGTATTTACTTTTCTAGATACATGTATTTTACCCATGATCTTTTTCATTTCTGGTAAGATTTCATACAAACAGTAGTTACTAATTATAGAAGTACTTACATGGCACTAATAGAGGCTGCAATGGTGTATCCAATGGCTACCCCAACAAGATTGAAATACTGAATGAACCCACATATCTTCACTTGAAATCCACCTAATAAATTCAAGAAACATATCAATATCACCCTTTATATCATAATAAAGAGTTAACATGTTTTGATCATAAAATATTTTTAAAAATGTACCAAGATTGTTCTGAACTGCTTCCATATAAGTATAATTCCTTTTCCCGTTAACCTGATCACCACACCTATAACACGCAGCAAGAAGGCAAGAAGTATAGTACGTCACAAATGAGAAGAGAAAGAGCACGGTTGGTCCAGCCACCCAACCGAGCTGAGCCGTTGCCCATGCTAGCGACAACACACCCGAGCCTATAACCGCAGTTATGATATGTGCACTTGCAGTCCATACAGTTCCTATATTGCAACAAAAGTATACCAAGTCAAAAAATCTGTAAAACAAGAAAACATGTTTATAATAGTAAGTATATCATAAAATTTTGTTTCTATAGACATAAATGCATTTCGTCTATAATTAGAGTTTAAGAAAACCGCGAAAATTTTCATGCAACTAAACGCATGGGAATATATTTTACCTCTTCTCTTAAGACGTCCATCATCATCAAAGCACTTAGATGGTGCTTGAGGAGCGAATCCTGCTATCTCCGACTTCCCGGGAGTAGTATCTAGTCCCATCTTTGTCAAATAATTTCCAAGACCAAAAAGATATAAGTTTCTAAAGAATTTTAGGTTATAATATCAACTTTAACACTAGAGATATGAAAGATTCTTAGCACAACAAGTCTCAAAGTGTGATATCTATGAATAAGTAGTCAACACTTTGGTATGTATAAGCTTTGCTTATTTGATGTTAAGAAATGAATATGGAGATGAAGGATGTGAAATTAAGTGTCGAATGAAGGGGTTTATATAAACTTGTTCGGTTGTGCGTTGTGGGGTTAGGCCTAAAAGTGTATTCACGTGTTTCAAATAATGTTGTACGAGTAGTAAAGAATTTATATAGAATGAAATGAAAAGAGAAAAAAAAAACTAGAATTTGACTCTTATCACTCTATAGCCGACTCTTTATTTTTCTTTTAATAAAATAAAAATCTATATGGTCAATTTGTAAATCTTCTTTATGATATAGTAATACCAAATAAACTTGTTCTGTATCCTAGTATTGAGCGCCTACTTTTTTGATGGTTTTTATTAATAAGAAATTAGCATTTTGGTTTTGCACTTTTGAGGTTTTAACAAATGATTTTCCTAACTTATATATATATAGCAAAATAAGAAAATGAAACACAATTCTTTAAATTACTAAAAGTTAGAGTGTACCGAATTCAAAGTGAAATATTTTTTTTCCAAAACAAAGATATATCTTTTTCAAGATTGGTGAATGTCAATTTGATTAAATACATACAAAAATTATTTGGCTTCTAGTAAAACAACCAAGCAAAAATAATAATCAAGTCGTCATCAATAACAGATTGACACTTGTTATGTTTGTTTGTATATTTTAATAAAAATAGCTGCAATTTTTTTTTTTTAAACGGCAACTATTATAAAACCAACTAGCAAGAAGCTAGAAAAAGAATTACAAAGAGATCAAATAGGGGTGATTAAAGACAATCAATCCCTAGGAAAATAGTTCAACAAAGATTTTTACCACAGCACAAAACCATATTGAAGCAGTATTACAAAAACTTAAGAGAGTAACTAATAAAATCAATGCAAACCTTAATATTAGCAGGAGATTTCTGGAGGAAAACACAATGATGGGTGTAAGAGAGCAAACTACTCAAAGACGACCCAACAATATGTGTTTCACAAATGTTAACTACATTCACATCCTATATTAATATATATACTATAGGTGAAAAAATACGACGTCGTTTTGACGTCGTATTTTGCGGCCCAAATTTTTAGCCCAACAACAACGGCCCAAACTGTAAAAA
>BQNB010076360.1:0-31179 GCA_026074375.1 Tanacetum coccineum
AAAAAGAAAATAAATTATAAAAAATACTAAAACTTTATAAAAAAATCTGAAAAATTTACACAAAATAGTTAAGGTGACAAGGGTCCTAGGAAATATAAGCTAGATCGCACAGCTTATCTAATAAGCTGTCAAATAAGCTCGACAACTTATAAGCTTAAAGTGTCAAAATACACTTAAATACCAAAGCGCCCAAGAGTCTTACAGAAAAGACCCAAGGGCGCAGCGGTAGAGTGTGTAGTGTGTAGAGGGTTGAGAGTGGTAGAGGTCGGGGGTTCGAGTCTTGCTCACCCCTGACTTCCTACTTTCCCCCTTTTTTTTCAAAATTTTTCTTAACAAAGTTTTTAAGCACTTGAAAATACGCTTTTTTCTCAACTAGCACTTTTTATGAAATGCACAAATAAGCCCAAAATAAGCTGTCAAAGGTTGACAGATTGCTAAACTAAGCTTAAGCCACAAAACTCTATTTTTTTTTACCTTTTGACTCAATAAGCTGTGAAATAAGCTCGAATAAGCTAAAACTTACCCTAATAAGCACAAATAAGTAAAATGCAGGCAAAAAGGGCAACTAAATAAGCTGAAAACAGCTTAAAAGCTTATTGGCCAAAAACTTAAGGTTTTTGGCCAAATGAGCAGTTAAGCTCAAATAAGCTTAAAATAAGCTGAGAAAAGCTAAAACAAACTTAAACATAACTAATAAGCTCACATAAACACAAATAAGCTAAAAAGACAGGCAAATAAGCTAAATAAGCTAAAATAAGAAAAATGGCTAAATAACCAAACTGAGCCCTTAGATAGCTTTTTCAAGCTTAAAAATAAGGCTTAAGATGAAACTTTTAAAGCTTATGGCTTATACCATTGAAAAGAGTGGCCAAAAAGCTTTCAGGAACAGCTTTTGAAAAGTATTTTGAAAGAGAAATAAGCCCTTAAATAAGCTTGTAAAAGCCTTACTTATGCTTAGTGCATGTGTGTAAATACAGATACACTAAGTGTAGATGGCTTTTTTTTGAAGCTTAAATATAAAGTGCTTATTTGAATTCAAAAAGATCAAAGTTTGAATTTCTTAAAACTAGGGCTTAAAAGCTTTAAGAAAAAGTTGTGGTTTGGATTTTGAAAATACTAATAAGCTGGGGAAAAGCTTATCAAAGTGGTGCTTGATGCACAGGGGCCAAAACTACTTAGCAAAATAGGCTGTTTTTGACCCATTTGCACAATTGGGTCAATGCAGCTTCAAAACAAAAAGTCAAATGCATTTTAACACTCAAAAGGAGTATGCAAAAAGGCTCAAAGTGGCTTTTGGCCAAAGCTTAAGCAATAAGCAAAAGCTACTGTCCAAAAATGGTGATTTTGGACAGTAAGCTTTATAAACTTGCAAAAGTGATTTTTAAAACTAAAAAGCTGGAAATTAAGCTTAATCTAACACTAAATTGGCTAAACAAAGTTGACCATATAACCCATTTGGGTTATTAAGCACTTTTGACCCACTTTGGGTCTTAAACCAAACACCCCTTTAAGACAGCTTAAGAGGCTGTTTAAGCTTAATAAGGGTGAATTAAGCTATGAATTTCAAAGACAGTAACTAAAACATGCATAAGAGACATAAATAAGCAAAAAATAATGAATAAGCACTGAAATAAGCTAATAAAGAAATGACAGTTTATGAGCAATTTGAGACTAAAAATTAGATAAACACTTGCCAATGAAAATTTAAAACTTATAAATCCTATATTATTTTAAGCACTAAATAACAATAATAAGCATAATTATGCATACCAAAAGAAAATATAGCACTAATAAGTGTAAATAAGCTATTGCTAAAAAATTGCTTAAAAATGGAATTGGAACTTACAAGCCCGTTGTCTAAACTAGGGCAAAATAGCTTTTGGAAAGCTGATTCTACATGCTCCAGCTTTATTAGAATTAAGCTGGTATGCTCATAAGCCCATCCACGTTTGGTTATCATCCAAAAACTAAACAAGCTGTGGTAATTTTGAGTAAGATTTCAAGTCCAAGTCCAATTTTACTTAACCTTTTCACTTTTTAAATGATCATAGCTTATAAATAAGCTGATTTAAGAGTTTTTTGATACAATTAAAGGTGATTAAGAACTAATTATGAAAACTTTAAAAAGGGCTTTTAACTTAAGAACTTCAATACTTCATAACTTGAAAGAAAAAGTGCATAAAGCTTACAATAAGCTATATTAAGTTGAAATTAAGATAACAAAGACTTAATGAAAATTACTTAAGTATTATAATCTATGATATTATTCGGCTAATCAAAGGGTCTAATTATACTAATCTTTATTCCCTCGGCTTCTTCTCTCTTGTGTTTCTTCTGTGAGAGGCTTCAAAACCATGATCTTAACCATTGATGAGCATTGTGCTTCTTTGAATTAATCCCCACCATTGATTCGGCTGAATTTCATAGAAAAAGGTAGGATTGCCAACATGGCAAGGCATTATTTTTGGTGGGAAAGATAGTGGAGGAGGGGGAAGATGTTTACCCATGGAGGGGATGAAGATTCACAGGGTAAAAAGGGGGAGGTTAACCCGTGAGTTGTTTGGGGAAAAATGGGAGAGAAAATGAGTTATAAAAAGGTTTGGGGTTGTAGTTCTTACTCAATGGATTGAGAAAATGGAGTCCGTGCAAGATATGAGTGGTTGTAGTATTGACCAAACAGTGAAATACACTGCTGGTTCATTTGCGGGTAAGGCTTTAACGTAGTGGAACTCTCAGATCCGCACGCTAAGCCAGGAAGTTGCTGTTAGTATGTCATGGAATGACTTTAAGTTTATGATGATAGAAGAGTTTTATCATAATCATAAGATGAAAAAGTTGGAAACTAAGCTGTGGAATCATGTTATGGTCGGGGCTGGCCATGCAGCTTATACTGACAGATTCCATGAGCTGGCTAGATTAGTTCCCCATTTAGTGACCCCAGAAAGTAGGAAGATTGAGCGATCAGTAGGATGGTGGCAGTAACGGAGCCAAAGACTATGCATAAGGCTATGCAGATTTCTGGTGCACTGACCGATGAGGCTGTTAAGAATGGATCAATTAAGAAGGTTGAGAAAAAAGGAAATGTGGGGGAACCTAGCAAGGATAAGAATGGTAGAGATGATAATAAGAGGACTAGGACTGGAAATGCTTTTGCTATAACCATAAACCCTATAGGAACATAAAATACGGGTGCTTGGTCCAAGTGTACCACCTGCAACTCCTACCATGCACCCGAAGGGCCTTGTCGCACATGATTCAACTATAACCACTTGGGTCATTTTACAAAGGATTGTAGAGTTGTGCATAGGAATGTGAACCCGATAAATGTAAGGAATCCAACACCTGCTCGTAGAGCATACTATGAATGTGGGAGTACCGACCATCTCAAACTGGCATGTCCTAGATTGAATAGAGCACAAGGACCGGGAGGAAACCATCCAAACTAAGTTGTTGCTAATAACGGGGGTCAGGCTTGTGGAAACCAAGGGAACCAAGCTAGGGGTAGGGCATTCATGTTGGGAACAGAGGAAGCTCGCCAGGATCCGAATGTTATGACGGGTACGTTTACTTTAAACCATCATTTTGCCATTATCTTATTTGACTCTAGTACCGACTATAGCTTTGTTTCCACTACTTTTATACCTCTGTTAGGCATAAAGCCCAGTGAGTTAGGTTTCATATATGAGATTGAGATAGCTAGCGAGAAACTAGTAGAGATTGATAAGGTTATTAAGGTTGCAACTTATAAATCGAGGGTCATGTCTTTGACATCGATTTGATACCATTTGGGTATGGGAGTTTTGATGTGATTATAGGTATGGATTGGTTGTCTAATCACAAGGCTAAAATAATTTGTCATGAAAAAGTAGTGAGGATACTACTACTAGATGGCAAGGTGCTTAGAATATTAGGAGAAAGATCAAAAGAGAAAGCGAGACTTTTGATGAGTGCCAAGACTAGAGATAATAAACAAGAGGAGAATGTTATGGTTAGAGATTTTCTCGAGGTATTTCCAGATTATTTATCAGGATTGCCACCTCTCTGCGAAATTGAGTTTCAGATTGAGTTAATCCCTAGAGCTGTACCGATTTCGAAGTCTCCCTATCGTTTGGCACCTTTTGAATTGGAGGAGTTGTCGGGACAACTCAAGGAACTCCAGGACAAAGGTTTCATTCGACCAAGCTTATTGCTTTAGGGAGCATCGGTATTGTTTGTGAAGAAGAAGGATGGTTCTTTTAGGATGTGTATTGACTATAGAGAATTGAACAAGTTGACTGTTAAGAATCGTTATCCACTTTCTAGGATTGATGATCTATTTGACCAATTGCAAGGGTCATAGTTCTTCTCGAAGATAGATCTTAGGTCTGGATACCATCAGCTGAGAGCGCATGAGGATGACATTCCAAAGACTACGTTTAGAACTTGTTATAGACATTTCGAGTTCATAGTAATGCCCTTTGGTCTGACTAACGCACCAGCGGTATTCATGGATTTGATGAACAAAGTTTGTAGGCCTTATCTTGATAAGTTTATGATAGTGTTTATAGACGATATCTTAATCTAATCTAAGACTTGGGAGGATCATGTAGAATACTTAAGGTTAGTCTTGGAACTGCTCAAGAAGGAGAAACTGTATGCTGAGTTTTCTAAGTGTGAATTATGGCTAAGAGAAGTACAGATTCTTGGACATGTGATAAATGATAATGGGATTCATGTAGACCCTAGTAAGATTAAAGCAGTTAAGAATTAGAAAGCCCCTAGAACTCCGACTAAGGTTCGTTCGTTCTTAGGATTGGCTAGATATTACCGTAGGTTCATTGAGAACTTTTCTAAGATATCTAAGTCTCTTACTATCCTTACTCAGAAATGTAAGACTTTCGATTAGGGTGAGGAACAAAAATTGACATTTCAAACTTTAAAGGATAAGTTGTGTAATGCACCTGTTCTAGCTCTCCCTGATGGACCGGAAGACTTTGTGGTATATTATGATGCGTCCGGGTTAGAACTAGGTTGCGTGTTGATGCAGAGAGGTAAAGTGATAGCATATGCGTCTAAGCAGTTGAAGATTCATGAAAAGAATTATACGACCCATGATTTGGAACTAGGAGCAATTATGTTTACCCTTAAGATTTAGAGACTTTATCTGTATGGGACAAAAAGTGTCATCTATATGGATCATAAAAGTCTTCAGTATATCTTTAGTCAAAAAGAGTTAAATATGCGACAGCGTCGCTGAATAGAGTTGTTTAGTGATTATGACTGTGAGATTCGCTACCATCCTGGTAAGGCGAATGTGGTGGCTGATGCCCTAAGTAGGAAGGAAAGAGTAAAGCCTAAGAGAATTAGATATATGAATATGACCCTTCAGCCGAGTATCAAGGATAGGATACTGGCGGCTTAGAAGGAGGACGTATATGAGTCTGTAGGATTGTAGAAAGGTTTGGACGAGATGATAGAACAAAGAAGTGATGGGACTTTATACTACCTGGATCGAATATGGGTGCCTTTGAAGGGTGATGTGAGAACCCTAATAATGGACGAAGCCCATAAGTCGAAGTACTCTATGCACCCAAGAGCTGATAAGATGTATTATGATCTTAGAGATAGGTATTGGTGGCCGGGTATGAAGAAAGAAATAGTTGTGTATGTAAGTGTTTGACTTGTTTGAAGGTTAAGGCTGAACATCAGAGGCCATCTGGCTTGTTGCAGCAACCTGAGATTCCCAAATAGAAATGGGAAAGAATAGCTATGGATTTCGTGACTAAGTTGCCTAGGACTAGTAGTGGGCATGACACAATCAGGGTCATTGTAGACCGATTGACAAAGTCTGCTCATTTTCTACCTATGCGTGAGGATTATAAGATGGATAGATTAGCTAGATTGTATTTGAATGAGATAGTTGCTAGACATGTTGTGCCGATCTTGATCATATCAGATCGTGATAGTCATTTCATGTCAAGGTTTTGGCAGTCAATGCAAGAGGCATTAGGAACTCGGTTGGACATGAGTACAGCTTACCACCCTCAGACCGATGGTCAGAGTGAGCGTACTATTTAGACTTTGGAAGACATGCTTAGAGCGTGCGTCCTAGACTTCGAGGGAAGTTGGGATGTTCATCTTCCGTTGGTTGAGTTTTTGTATAACAATAGTTATCATTCTAATGTAAGATGTGCACCATTTGAGTCATTGTGTGGTAGAAAGTGTCGTTCAATAATTATGTGGGTTGAGGTTAGAGAAGGTGAGTTGATAAGACCTGAGTTGGTACAGGAGACCATTGAGAAGATCTCGCAGATTAAGGATAGACTTAAGGTTGCACGTGATCGTCAGAAAAGTTATGCTGATAAGAGGAGGAAACCTCTAGAGTTTAGTGTAGGTGACTATGTTTTGCTCAAAGTGTCACCTTGGAAAGGTGTGGTACGCTTTGGGAAGAAAGAGAAATTAGCATCTAGATTTGTTGGACCTTTTGAGCTTATTAAGAAGATAGGCTCAGTGGCCTACAAGTTAGATTTTCCTGAGGAGTTGGATGGTGTTCATGACACGTTCTACGTGTCGAACCTTAAGAAGTGTTTGGCTGATCCGACACTACAAGTGCCCTTGGATGAGATCCAAGTTGATGCCAAGTTTAATTTTATGGAAAATCCTGTGGAAATTTTGGAAAGAGCTGAAGTGTAGTAGGATTGCCATCGTCAAGGTTCGGTGGAATTCGAAACGTGGTCCTGAATTCACATGGGAACGTGAAGATCAGATGAAGCTTAAGTACCCGCATTTGTTTAGTGATGATAGTAGTTAAATTTCAGGGTCAAAATTCTTTTAAGGGGGTAGAATGTAACCTTTGCCCTTTTCGTGTTCTGAATATATCATTTTTAGTCCTTTGACTATTTGACGTTTGCCAGTTTATTCAGAAATTTTACCGTGTTGACGGTGGTGATTTTATGAGGATTGTGGTAATTTATGGTTTATTGTGAATAATAATCTTTTTCAGAGGTTATTATTATGTTAGTTAAGTTCTGGGTGGTTGACCCGTGAATTTTCGAGAAATGCCAAAAATGAGTCCCGACACGTTCGTTAATGTCCAAATGAGTTTTTGGGAAGTATAAGGTGTAATTATATCATGTAAATACTCGAGGTTAATAGAAAAGTATTTTTAAGGTGAATAAAAATTCTAATTAACTTTGGAAAATATTTTACGATCGAGTTTTACGAGTTTTAAATGAATCCGACACAAAAAGGATGGAGATGAACCCCCTAGGATTCCTAGGCGTGGGTTCAAGCCTCTTAGAAGACAAGAGTGCTATTTTTTAGCTAGGAAATTCCCCATTTGTACAAATATATTCCCATTTACCAAACATTCTCATTCATTCTTCCTTTTTCATTTAAAAAAAAACACATAAATTTTCCAACTTTGATCAAGAACGTGGTGATTTAGAGTATTTCCGGGTTGATTCTAGTATTCGGGTATTCATTAAAACAACGTTTGGGTTGTCCGGTTCGCGTCGAAATTCATTTTGAAGATCATTTTTGTAAGTTTTCCAAATTTAAATTTAACTTGTCCTTTTGTATAGTTAAAGGTGCATAGATGTTAGTTGTACGGCCCGATCGTTTAAAATCGAAAGCGAAAAGTTTATAAATGGACATATAGGGTGCGTTTGGGGTTCGAATAAAATGAAACAAGGATAAAGTTTTGTTAGTTTTGATATTGTGGTCGTGATGGTTGAAAAACATTATTTGCTAGTTAGCTTATTTTGGATAATAGCTTGTGTAGCTTATTTTTGGGCTTTTTGTGGCTTATTATGAGCTTAAAAGCTCTCGGCTTTTTGGGATGATTCAAGAGAGGAGTTTTTGGTTAATACCTTAGTATGTCGTATTTTTGTGAGTTATTTTTATAGCTTATGGTGTTAACCAAATACTATACGTAGCGTATTAGCTTATTTTTAAGCTTACGGACTTGATTTTGGAGCTTATAGGCTCACGACCCAATAAGCCTCATTAAGCCGTGGCTTATTTGAGTGCTTATTGTGGTCCGAGTTACTTTGTTACTTATCATATCGGCTTATGTATACTAATGGGCTTTGGTTTTGGGCTTAGAACGTATTTTGGATATATAAAAACTTTAATGGACCCTTATTGGGCCTTAAAGCCCAATAAGCTTTAACTAGTCGTTTTAAAGGTTTTGACAGACTTTTGGAAAGTGAAATGAGTTTATGAAATATTATTGAACGTTGTTTTGGGGAAAAACACTTTGATAAACGTTGCGGATTGAGATTTTAGAATTTTGTCGAAAAGTGTCGAAATTGTGAAAAGTGTTTGAAATTAAGGTTTGAAACCTTGGAAAACGTTGTATAAACGTACGGGTCATGTCAAAATTTTGTAAAAAGTTTATACTTAGAAATTTTACTCAAAACATGATTTTAATTTTAATAATAAAATATTATTATTTTATTATTTTAATAAGTCGACGAAAAATATATTTATTTTGAAACTTTCCTAAAATGTTTAACGTAAATAAACGTTTCAAATCGTAAAGAATAAATGTTTTAATTTTGGTATCTAAGTATACCGAGTGGACTTATCGATATATATTTATAAGTATTTATTATAAGAATATATTTATTTTACTTATCTATTTTACCTAAATAGTATGAGTATATATATAATAAACTCAGATATGAGTTAGGATATGGTAATCGTTTGAAGTTATTTCGTCAACCATCACACCACTAAAACGTTTAAGATAACCGTACAACTTGCGTCTAAACGCTATGCAACAAACCTGAAAACTGTTTTGGACGTGATTGATAAAATGAGACATTAACTGGATTAGATCGTGTGTGGACGTCGTAGCATTTGCTTGTGATTTGAGTTTGCCATTGGAGACAATTGCTTGAGGTGAGTTCTTGTAGCCCCATTTTTTCTACTGTTTTTCCTTTGGGGGAAAATGATACTCAAATGTGTTTTGAACTGTTTTCTTTTGAACTATGCGAAACTTTTTTTTTGTTTTTGGGATAATTATGTGCTTATGATTGCTATGTGAATATATGTGATGTAATTTTACTTGCATGTACTGTGTTTGGCATGTCAATGGTTGTTATTTTACTTGCGTGTACTGTGTTTGGCACAACAATGGTGATTGGCAAGGAATTGCCATGTCTAGTGTGGTCCGCCCTAATATAGTGCTCTAGCTGGTAGGCCCTTTAGGTGCGTAAGTGACATATCGGAGTTGCGACTCCAAGAGCATTGGTATATGTTGTTTTCATGACTAGCGGGGATGCTAGGTCGTGTTACATGATTAGCGAGGATGTTAAGTCATGAGTGATTTGCATATATTCACTGTCATATTACACTATTGTCCACTGTTTTGAGATATTGGCACAGCTTTTGGTTTAAGGTCAAACCTACGAGCTCACCAACATTATTGTTGATGTTTTCGAGTATTATTTTCAGGTGAAGTGAAAGATGAATAGGTTGGTGATATGTGATAGCAGGATTAGAAGTATCCCGTGTGGATTTTTTATGTGAAGCCCTGCTTGTTTATTTGTTTGGTTCTTAGTATTTGGAAGTTTTGGTTTAAGTTTGGATTTGGACACCTGTGTGGCCATTTGGAATTGTAAGAGATCATGGATTTTGTTATGATTTGGGACATCACTCAAGGTTTGTTCAAAGTTGATGGTCTTCGTAATACTTGAAGTTTATGCATTGTAGTTTTTCTTTATATTGTATCTTGTGTTATGATTGATCATTATGTTGCACTCCCGAGTTTTCGTCATTGTCGGGATGTGACAGGTGGACTGAGGTAAAGGTGATGGGTCGGTAGGAGTTGGACCTTGGGGGTTGGGCCGTATTAGGTGTTGGGCTCCGCATTAGGGATGGCCGTATTTTTGGGCTGAGTCATTTTGTGAGTTGGGGGAGGTGCTGATGCGAGAGTGTTTAAGAAGGGGGAAGATGTAAGGTCGAGGAAGGTGTAAGAAGGCGAGGAGGAGGGTGTCATAGAACGATATGGAAATTGGGTTTCGTCAAAAGTGACGTGTATAGAGAGGATAATTTTATTTTTTAGAGGTCTAGGCATCGAAAACCACGATGGTAAGCGTGGTATCCCAAAAATATACAAGGAGTGGCTCGTGGAGCAAGTTTGTCTAGGGAGTGAAGGTGAGGGTAGCATAGACACCCGAATATTCGTAGGCGGGAGTAATCGGGTGGTTTGTTAAAAAGGTGAGTATATGGTATTTCATTGTGAATTGCGGTAGAGGGTAGAAGGTTGAGTAGATAAGTGGCCATATGGAGAGTCTCGACCCTAAAGGTTGGGGGAAGGTGTGCTTGAAAAAGTAAAGTGCGAATGATATTGTTGATTGTTCGTATCATTCGTTCCGCCTTGCCATTTTGTTGGGATGTTTTTGGGCAAGAGAATCTAAGTTGAATGCTATGTTTGGAAAAGAGGGTGTGAAGTCGGTTGTTATCGAACTCGCCGCCATGATCATAATGGAAGCTTTTTATTTCGCATTTGAATTAGTTTTTAACATAATTATGAAAGTGCAAAAATTTATCAAACATGTCAGACATTGAACGAAGAGGGTATATCCATAGGTAATGAGAGAAATGATCAAGGAATAAGACATAGTATTTAAAACAACTAGAACTAATAATGGGAGATGTCCATAAATCAGAATGAATAATATCAAAACAATGTTCGACAATAGAATCTGAACTATGAAAGGGAAGCTTCACATGTTTGTCAAGTTGGCAAGCGTGGCAAATATGTGAAGATTTTTCTTTATTACATGAAATAAAACGACTAGAGACAAGTGAATGTAGCACTTGATCACCCAGATGTCCGATGCGTTGATGCCACGTGGAAGCACTTCTCGAGAGAAAAGTAGTGGGAGAAGTTGACGGCTTGGTAACTGGATAGAGATCGCCTGAGCTGTCACATCGAAGGAGGATATGACGAGTCAAGTAATCCTTCATAGAAAAACCAAATGAGTCAAATTCAATTGTACAATTATTGTCCCTAGTGAACTGACGAACATAAATGAGATTTTTAATAATATTGGGGGTTAAAAAAACATTATGAAGATGAAGTGGGCGATGATAGGAAGGAATAATGCTATGGCATGTGTTGGTAACAAGAATAGACTTGCCATCACCAACGTGAACATATGGAAATAAGCGTTTATAAAAAATGGTACTTAAATTACTTGCATTAAAATTTAAATGAGATGAGGCACCTGTATCCATGTGCCAAGTCCGGTCTTGCAGCAGCATAGTGCTAAACGCACTTGGTAGAGTAGTATCATGGGATGCATAAATAGCCGGAGCGGGACCGAGTATACCTTGACAGGGATGCGGCAATCTGTAATGCATTTGTGGTGTAAACTGTTGAGCAACATTAGTCTTGTGGGCCACATATTGGGCTAGGGTACAGGTGAACATATTGAAATAAAGTGATGTGATACACCTTCTTTCTTAACCAATCGATTAAACTATTGATTTTATTGGATATGCAACCAAATAAATTCAACAATGGCTGCTAGAATTGAAGATTTAGGTGAAGAAAAGATAGAAAAAAATATAATTGGAGATGATTTGAGATTAAAGTAGTCGAGAGATATAGAGAGAACTTAAGGAGAGGGTCGACTTTTTAGAGAGAAATTAGGAGATGATATGTTTTTGCTCTGATTACCATGAAGAAGGTTATGATTTCTCTTGATTATTTCTCACAAATATACACATATACACAGTATATATAGATTACAAATGGATAGGCTTGAGCCCAAGATAACTATCAAACACCTAATGATGACTAATGATTAACAAATCATCAAAAAATAAGCCAACTAATAATGGAAGGAAGTAATCAAATATAATCAAATATATTAATTGACTAATACATAAGAAATAAAATTAGCAAGTATGTTCATCAAAAAATATACACTATCATGTTTTTGTTCATCAAAAGGAAATTGTTGTTCCTTAAAAAATGATGAAGAGAATTTGCTCATAAGTATTTTGTTCGTCATGTTTTTATATAGAGAAATTGTTGTTCATCAAACAAAATTGATTAGGACAATTATTTCATCAGTTTTTTGTTAATCACGCTTTAAAAACACGTTTACAACATTTATATATGTTTGATCGGCAAAGGCGCTAAAATAGCTACTCTGTTGAAAGCAAATGCAGCGAGCATTGATGGTTTTGTCGACGCAACGTTCACGAAAAAACACATTGCAACTTCTAAAAGTGTTGGTTCATCTACACTTGCAGGTTCATCAAAACATGCAGGTCATCAAAACATGTTGTTTCATCTAAAGCTAACCAACTTTTTTTTTGAAAGGCAAAAATATATTAAGAAAACATACAGAGATAAATTCCATAGGACATACCCCCATAGAAGAGCCCACACACAATGAAGCTAAACAACCCATACCACCAACCAAAAACTCAAAAACATAAATAACTAAAGGAAGACAAAGGCCACCTAAACACATAAGATATGTGTAGGCAAATCTGCCACAACCACAACACCACACTTTCTAACTTTCCCTCACACATGACTACCAGCAATTCTAAACAGCAGCCTCACCAATTTCTTAACCAACTCCAGCACATAACTGCAAGAAAAAGGTATTTCCATCCATTTTTTCCATTGCAAATTCCACTTTTTTGATCTCCTAGAAACCCACTCAAAAGCCTTAAGTTGTATATCCTGAAATACTTTTGTACTGCTATCTGTTCTACCTTTAAACACCTTGTTATTCCTATTCTTCCATATCATATATGCAGCCACCCAAATTGTTGCACTCTATAGAGCTTTAGCCTCCTTTGGCATCGGCACGCACCCGTTATGAAGTAAGAAGTCTTTTATTGTAAACACATCAACCTGCCCCACCCGCCACCAAGAAAAGATCTTATCCTAAACATTTATCGCATTCTCACACAAGGCTAAACAAGGGTCAACGGATTCCACCACATTGTCACAATATCGGCAAAGAAGAGAATCGAGGTCAATACCTTTTTTGTCGAGCTCCGTCCGAACAGGGAGTCTTCCACGCAGAGCACGCCACACAAAAACATTAACCTTTCTAGGGATAATACTTTTCCAAACTGTTTTATTTCCTTCCGAGCTCACTGCCATATTATGCTCCTCAATATAGCGGGATAGAACTTTCACTGAGAATAAACCTTTATCATCTACATTTCATTTCCACCTATCTTTGCGAGAATGGCTAATGTTAACATTTAACAATAGCTCTTCAAGGGCTTCAAACTCCCCCGCTCATCTGCCTCGAGGGGGACGAGACCAATCCCAACACCATTCCCACGAACCATCTAGCCATCTACCTCTATTTCCCACCAAAACTTCTTTATCCTGTTCCAAGTTATATATCCTAGGGAAACGATCACAAAGAGCCATTTCTCTGACCCATTTTCCTTCCAGAAGTGCGTGTTTAAACCATCTCCTACCTCTTTACAAAAATGATTCACAAAACCCCTATCCAGTTCATCTAACTCGTGTCCATTTCGGATAATGTTAGTGCAAACACCTCCATATCTAACACGAGACCCCTCAAATACTCCATCACTACCATAAATACTCTTAATAACTTTACACCAAAGGGCGTCACTTTCAACTCTAAACCTCCACCACCACTTATCTAAAAGCGCCTTATTTTCTACTTTTAACGATCAAATATTAAGCCCCCCAACCCATATGACGAAATTACCTTATCTCATTTAACCCATGAAATTTTTTCCCCTCCCTTAACCCACCCCAAAAGAAATTTTTTCGAACTCTCTCAAGGGCACCGATAACACTCGACGGGACACGAAACAATGAGAAGTAATATAGCAGTAAACTACCAAGAACCGATCTCACCAACGTTAGGCGACCACCGAAAGACATCACTTTAGCCTTCTATTCGAAAAGTCTGGATTTGAATCTATCAATAACATCATTCCATGCCGACACTCTCCTTATATTAACACCAATAGGAAGCCCGAGATACATAAATGGAAATTCACCAACGCCACATCTTCTGTACCGTGCCAAACTATTTAAATCATCACTTTCAACCACAACACCGTATAACGTACTTTTTCTAAGATTGATCTTCAGCCCCGCGACCTCTTCAAAACACTTAAGGATATTCATAAAACTACAAGCGTTTTCCTTACTCTACTCACCAAATATAATAGTGTCATCGGCGTATTGTAAGTGTGACAACATAAGTTCATCTTTGCCCACCCGAATACCCTCTATAATATCATTATCCATGGCTTCTTTCAATAATGCGTTAAGGCCTTCTGCTGTTATAATGAAAAGAAAAGGCGATAACGGTGTGGAAAACTAGAAGGGGGGTTGAATAGTTTTACCAATTAAATTTCCCTCTTTTTGATTTCCTTATTTTAATTCTAAGACAGACGAGTTAATTTTTTATGAGTACTAAAAATGTGATAAGAGATGAGGAGTAAATAGTAAAGGATATGTGACAAAGTATTTATAGTGGTTCGGCTACAAGGTCACCTACCTTGCCCTACTCTACTCTCCGAGTCACCTACTAGAGAGTTCGAATGCACTAGTCACCAAAACTCCTTCAAGTGGCGGAGAAGCCTCACAACGTTGCTTACCCGTTTATTTGGTGCTAAGCTAAACACCGAGTTCTATAAAGAAGAACCATGCCCCACATATACTTACACCTTTTAATGATACTAACCTAGGTACCATGTTCCAACAATATGGAACACAATATATCAATGTGTTTTCCCTCTACTAGGTACCAAACATTTACACCATTCACAAGTTACACCAAACTTTCTAAACAACACTTAGTGATATGACTTGGATCTATTTAATTACAATGAATGTGAAGTAATGTCTTGAGATCAGTAGCTTGATCCATAAATGATGAGAGATCCTTGCTCTAAGTAAACTCAGAAGCTTGATCTTCAAAGTACACATGTCGGTAGAACATCTTCTATTAAGAGATCTACAAAAATACTAAAAGGAAAGAACCATGTTCAAAGATCAGTGGTTAGCTGAATATTAGAGTGAGAAACTATGTAAAAATCCATGACTAAACCAAGTGAAATGAGTTGGTATTTATTGGCATGAAAGTTACTGTAGCCCGGTTCTGTTGATGAATGGAACCGGCAGCCAAAATCAAGAGAACCGGCATACAGTAACCAAATCCGAATTTTATTTTGCAAAATCTTAGAAGATCATGGGTAATCTTGCTAGATTATGTTTTGATTTGGTAAGAGAAAAAATCTATTTATAGTTTTAAAATATTTGAAGATTTTTATAAAGTTTATTTAATAAAGTGGCTAAATATGAAAAATGTTCATTTTTATTCTAAAAATGTGTTTGGGTGAAGAGGATTATTATGAGAGAAAGTATGTTAGAGGAGTTAGAAAACTATTGTTTTAGAACTTGTGAGTTTTGTTGTTTACTTTTGATAGGTTTATGTTTTGTCATTAATAAAACAAAGAAAGATCGTAAAATATGAATAAATGTTTTTACGGTTTATTTGTATTAACAATCTCCCCCTTTTTGTTGATGACAAAACATAACATTAGAAGTAAACAACAAAATTTACAAGTTCTAAATTAGAGTTTTTGCTTCCTTGTTCTTTTACCTTATTAACCTGAGAAAAACATGCTTTAAAACGTCAACATAAAGTTGGTGAATTCACAGGTTTGATAAATGTATAAAGTAGGACCACAAGGTTTCCCAATGTAAGACATGTAACACATACAATATCTCAAAAGTAATTATGAAATGCACTAAGCTCATGACACCGAAGCTACAACATATATGTATGCAAATTAATGCAAATAATATGCCCGTGTAGATGTTCAACCCGCAACATCCAAATTGTTTTGACATGGTATACATTCGTCGTTTCGGACCTCCGAAACTAGTGAGCGCTACTCACCCAAACGGGGATGTCAATCCAAAATAAATCTATTCATAACATTTGCGCTTACAATATAGTAATTAACAGTTCATGATTCATGGGCATAGTGGGATATAGCTACTTAGGAAAACTCGTAACTTGTATAAAAGTGTACTTGTGTCCAATTATAAAACAATGCATGATTCTCACCCCAAAAGTTGTAAATCATTATATCGTATTAAAATGAGGTTATGAACTCACCGTAAGTGAATGATTTGATTATCTAAATCAAATAAGTAAATCGTCTCAGCAATCCGAATGCAACCTAATTAATTATAGGTCGTATAAGTATAATGTATTTAATATAAATACAATATCACATGTTATATAGTTACACCACCACCTAAGAGTTTTCGTTAAATTTTAAAAGTTGAAATAATAATTAAATCGTACTTTGTTAAATAAAGGTATATGTATTCATATCCGTATTCAATAATGTATTATTTGTTAAAAATATATGATTTAATATTTTTATTGATTATGTAATGATATTATATAATTAATTTAATTGTTTTATAAAATAATGTATAAAATTGAAAATAGTGCATAAGGTTTTATAAACCTCGTATCTTTATCGTTTTAACTCCGTTTTATGCGTTTTTTATGTTCACGGTTTCGTATTAAGAAAATTTATCAAAATATTATAAATATTATATGGTTAAATACTGTTATGAACAGTAACAGTAAGTGAAAGTTTATAAAAATACTTTTTAAAACTTTAATTATTAAAATCGTATTTTAATTGTAACTTGTTCATTTTAATTCGGTTTTTAGTGATTCCTATGTCCATGTCTTCGTAATTAAAACCTTTATTTAGGAAAATTAATTCCTAATAGTTTACTGTCATGAACAGTAACATATTTTTATAAATTAACTTTTATAAAAAATACTTTTTAACTTAAACTTGTAAATAACGTATCACCTTCATTTTAAATCCGTTTTTCGAGTTTCTTACATGTTTGGATTCCGCATGAAAAGTACTATCTTTATAGAATATCTCCCTTAATATATCAGATCTGAACAGTGAAGGTTTTTATAAAGTAACTTTTATAAAAATACTTTTATACGTTTAATTATTGTAAACTTAAAAATGTCATATCTCCTTCGTTATAGCTCGGTTTTTCAAGTTCCATATATGCTTACGATCCTTGTGATAAGTACTAATTAAATAAAACATAAAATATGCTTATATACGAATTCAAACATTAGGTATTTAAGTTTTTACATAATTAGTTTTGTACACTTAGTTTATATACTTTTCACTTTATTAATCCATTACAAGTCCTCTAACTTAATAAATAACATAACTTGATATATCTTAAGTCCTCTAAAATATGTCCATGATACTTGTCCATGAGTAAGTGTCCTCAAAATCATTTGTTCTTAACTTTTGTAATTAAAACTTTCAACACAAACTAATTCATAAACTAACCATATAAATTATTTAACACTTATATATAATATGTACTTTCATTTTAAGTATTATTTCACCAATCATATTATAAAATCTGAATCATATATACCCTTGTAATATCTCATAATTTCATAAAAATAACCTAGGTGGTGTTTAACATATATAACAAGCATGTAAAGTAAGAAATATGAATAAATGGAAATGTTAAATCTTAAATAGACCTTATAGAAATGTAGAGGAGTGATAAACACAAGCCTACACTTAAGCTTTATCCCAATGAATCAATCACAAGATCAAACCTTAATTAGGAAAACCCTAATTAGATTTCGTGTATGATTCTTGTTAAATCACAAACCCAAGCCTCCAATACTCTTGTATCACCTTAGATATACTTAGAATGAATGCTTAATCACTTGTAATCCTTTGGAATGAAATTTTTAAGAGAAACCCTAGCTTACAATTATGAGCCGTAGGTTATGGTTGTGTTAGGAGAGTTTTTGCTTAAAAATTGTAAGTGAATGAGAGATGTGATAAAATAAGTCTTTAACTTTCTTTTTATAGATCCTAGTATTATCAAAACTACCTTAAACTAAAACCTTGGACTAGTGTGGTTTGGAGTACAACATGTAAGACTTCTCCTCCTCCCTAGGAGGAGGGGGACGGAAATGTGAGGGGGAGGGGAGTACCATGGATTAGACAATTATTAGAAAGTTGGTCCAAAGGTGTACTCTTATAAGGTTAGAAGATAAACTAGTAAGTTTTGATATTTATCAAGTGTATGTGTGAATGAATCTGGCCCTAGTAGTTTATTAAGTGATAAAATGATTAAATTTTATGTATTGGGTATAAATGTAGGTATTTGTTTGAGTATAGGTTGGTATAGGTATTTTCGGGTATGCCTAAATGTATTTTATTGCGAAACGTAAACGTTTTACGTAACCGATAAAATAAAATAGAAAAAGTCGTAAACTATACTCTTAATAATTATATAACACTTGCTTGATGTAAACTTTAACTTGCTTGCTGTCCGTTTAGATTGAACGTTGATTTTTAGTTTACGCGATTTAACTATAAGATAATAATTAAAAGCGAACGCGTAAAACTCTAAAAATAAATAATGATAATAATTGAATCGGGAAATGACCTAAAATAACGGATTGTTACAGTCTTTCCCCGTTAACAGAGCCTTGTCTGCAAGGCTCAAGATGTAGCACTAGTCGAGGGTGCGGTTTTTGTGAAGAGGTGCGGATACTTCTTTCGAAGTTGATTTCACGTTCCCACGTTAATTCAGGACCTCTCCTAGAGTTGCATCGAATTTTGATGATGGGGATACGGCTTTCTTTAACCGCTTGACTTCACGATCCATAATTTCCATTGGTTCTTTAACGAAGCGGAGTTTATCATCAATGTGTATTTCATCTAACAGAACTGTTAACGGTTCGTCGGATAAGCACTTCTTTAGATTGGATACATAAAACATGCTATGAACCCTGCTTAACTGTTGAGGTAGTTCAAGTCTATAAGCAACGATTCCCACTTTAGCTAACACCTTGAAAGGTCCAATATATCTCGGGTTCAACTTCCCCCGTTTGCCAAAATGTATGACCCGTTTCCAAGGTGATACCTTTAACATCACTCAGTCACCAACTTGAAACTCTAAAGGCTTACGCCTCACATTGGCGTAACTCTTTTGGCGATCACGAGCGGCTTGAATTCTTTGCTTGATTTGGACAATCTTCTCGGTTGTCTCATGAATGAGTTCTGGACCGGTGAGCTAAGCGTCTCCGTCCTCGGCCCAACAAACAGGTGATCGACACTTCCGACCATAAAGTGTCTCAAATGGGGCAAATTTAATACTAGCATGATAATTATTATTGTATGAAACTTTGATCAGCGGTAAGTGTCTTTCCCAACCATTCCCAAAGTCTATCACGCAAGCGCGCAACATATCTTTTAATGTCTGAATGGTCCTTTCTCTTTGCCCATCGGTTTGCGGATGGTATGCCATACTCATATCCAACTGAGTACCCATAGCCTTCTGAAATGACCTCCAAAAATTCAACGCAAACCTAGGGTCATGGTCACAAATGATTAAGACTGGTATTCCATGCCTCGTGACCACCTCTTTCAAGTACAGTCTTGCTAGTTTGTCCACAGGGTTAGTTTCCCTCATCGGTAAAAAGTGTGTAGACTTGGTGAGTCGGTCTACAATTACCCATATGGTATCGTTTCCACTTTGCGTCCTTGGGAGCTTGATGACAAAATCCATGGTGATATTGTCCCACTTCCATTGAGGAATCTCAGGTTATACCAATAATCCAGATGGTTTTTGGTGTTCGGCTTTGACTTTTAAACACGTTAAACACTTGCTAACATAGGTGGCAATGTTGGCTTTCATGTTAGGCCACCAGTATAATTTCTTCATACTTAGTACATTTTATTGGAACCCGGATGAACAGAATATTTTGACTTGTGAGACTCATGCATAATTAGAGTCCTTAGATCACCACAGCACGGCAACCAACTTCAGTTATTCAAACACAGTGTTCCGTCTGTACGCGGTTCTAATTTCTCCTTCCTGGATTTTTTTGGGTCCTTCAAATTTTCAATCAGCATACCTCCCACATCTTCAGACTTGAGGTTTTCTAGTTTTATTACCTCAGTTTGAGCCTCTAAATTCTGCTTGGGAAGATCCAAACCAATAGTCATAACTAAGGCTCGAACCCGTAATGGCTTCTTTCGTTCTTTCCTGCTCAATGCGTCAGCCACTATGTTTGCTTTCCCTGGGTGATAATGAATTTCACAATCGTAATCACTAAGCAATTCCAACCAACGGCGTTGTCTCATGTTTAATTCCTTCTGATCAAGGATATGTTGTAAACTCTTTGTGGTCAGTGAACATGGTACATTTTGTCCCGTATATATAATGCCTCTAGATCTTCAAAGCAAACACTACTGAACCTAACTCCAAATCATGAGTGGTATAATTCTTCTCATGAATTTTCAGTTGTCGTGATGCATAAGCAATCACCTTTTCTCTTTGCATTAGCACAGCGCCCAAACCTTTGATCGAAGCATTACAGTAAGCGATAAAGTCTTCACTTCCTTTAGGTAAAGCCAGAATTGGTACACTACACAACTTCTGCTTTATCAATTGAAAAGCTGTTTCTGCTTTGTCACTCCAATCAAACTTGACCTTCTTTTGAGTAAGCTGGGTCATTGGCTTGACGATCATTGAGAATCCTTCAATGAATCTTTGGTAGTAACCGGTAAGTCCTAAAAATTAACAAATCTCCGCTGCAGTCTTAGGAGATGCCCAATCTTTAATAGATTCGATCTTGGCGGGGTCTATGTGAATACCCTGACTATCAATCACGTGACCAAGGAACTGTACTTTAGGAATCCAAAATTCGCATTTATAGAATTTGGCATACAATTGATCCTTCTTAAGCAACTTCAAGATTAACTTGAGATGCTTTTCATGCTCTTGCTTGCTCTTTGAGTAAATTAGAATATCGTCAATAAAGACAATCACGAATTTATCCAAATATGGTTTGCACACCCGATTCATGAGATCCATAAATACAGCAGGTGCGTTAGTCAAACCAAACGGCATAACTTGAAATTCATAATGTCCATATCGAGTTCTGAACACGGTTTTCGAAATGTCTTCTTCACGAACCCTTAGTTGATGATAACCCGACCTCAGGTCGATCTTCGAGTAGACACTTGACCCTTGAAGTTGATCGAACAAATCATCAATCCTTGGTAGTGCATAACGGTTCTTCACCGTTAGCTTATTCAATTCCCGGTAATCAATGCACATCCGGAATGATCCATCCCTTTTAACAAACAAGACCGGAGCTCCCCAAGGTGAGGAAGTAGGTCTTATAAAGCCTTTGTGGGAAATTTCTTTCAGTTGGTCTGATAATTCTTTCATCTTGGACGAAGCCAATCGATAAGGTGCCCGTGCTACCGACGCAGCACCAGGTATCAAATCGATTTGAAATTCTACTTGGTGGGTTGGTGGAATACCCAGCAAGTCCTCGGTAAAAATTTCAGGAAAGTATTGAACTATTGGTACGTCTTCAAGTCGCTTCTCCTTTGACTTGTCTTCCGCTTTTTTTGTGGTAACATGCGCCAAAAAGATAGGACATCCCTTCAGAAAATACTTTTGTGTTTTGGTGCACGAGATGATGTTTAATCGTGACTCGTATTCGTTGTTGCTTCCATCACCATGAAAAGTTAAAATTTCGTTTCCGAAGGGGACACGAACAAGTTTCTCATCACAAATGATTACGGCATGATATTTAGCTAACCAGTCCATACCGATAATGACGTCAAAACTACCCATCTCTACGGGCATTAAGTTGATGTTGAATGGATGATTTAGAAAATTCAAAGAACAACCCCGTATAAGTGTATTAACCCAAATTATTCTACCGTCAGCTAACTCGACATCATAACCATGGTCTAGTGTAGTTGGGATGATATCAATCAAAAAACTAAATGTAGTAGATACGAAACTTCTATCGGCACCAGTATCAAATAAAATCAAAGCATAACGATTATTTAGGAGGAACATACCCGTGACAACATTAGAGTTTGGGTTTGTCCTGGCAGTGCCCACAGCATAGGCTTTTGCTACAGCATTATCATTCTCAGCCCGATTTCCCTGATTCTCGTTCTTTAACTTCGGACAATCACTCCTAAAATGACCCTGAGCTCCACACTCATAGCAAGTGAGAACTCTTTGGTTTGTCCCTTGGGCTCTTTTGTTGTTGTTGGCAGTAGCAGGCCAGCTTTTACAGTCATGGGCCAAATGGCCAATCCATTTACAGTTAGTGCACTTGGGAGCACACAACCCATCATGGAGATAGTTGCATTTTGGGCACAAAGGTTTAGACCCTCCGTATGGCTTCTTCTCACCATGCCCAATAGTATAAGCCCGTGCCACATTGTTCCTTTTGAATGGTTGTTGTTGGTTTTTTTTGTTTCGAGAGGTGTCCTCAAACTTTATTTTATTCTCAGCCTGACGTTCAGTAATGGTGAGGATCTTTTTATCCATTAGCTCAGTGGCAAACTCAATTGCCTCCTGCATTGTCTTGGGCTTCGATGCCTTTACACTTCCATGTATCATATCAGGAAGACCACCGACATACTTTTCAACTACATCCGATTCATCAAGAAACATTCTATCACACATCAACGCCAACTCCTAAAAACGTTGGTTGTAATTCATCACATCAGTTCCTTTTACTTTTAAGTTCCACATTTCAGTTTCTTACTATTTGATTTCACCCCTCGGGCAGTATTTATCGGTCATCATTTTCTTTAAAGTCTTCCATGGCATTGCGTATGCAACATCATGTTTAACAGCCCTAACGTGGGAGTTTCACCATGTCAAGGCATTTCCTTGGAGAGTACAAGTTGCGAATTTGACCTGACATGCGATAGTGCAATTGCTAATGTAGAAGACAAATTCCATCTTTTCTAACCATTAGGTCAGTCCGACAACCCCTTCAGTGCCTTTAAAATTCATAGGCTGGCACTTCAAGAAATCTTTATAAGTGCATTCACGGACAGTAGACGCTTGTCTTCTTCCGCCAGTTCCTGAATCATGGTTGTCATCGCCATTTCTGCTCCTGTCAGCGTCACATTTTGCCAACACAGCAACAACGCCTCGCTCGATCAGCGCCCTAAGTTGAGCATCAGTGACATGTGTGTAGGTGGGGGTGGTTGTTGTGGTTGGTGATTCCCTTGTGGTTCTTTTCCTTGGTGCCATTTTCTTCAAAATTACAAGAAATATAATACACGTTAAATTTCATATAATCATAAATGCAACATGACATATGCCTAATAAATAAAACAAGATCACAACACACAGTGAAATGTACAACTGAAGTGAAATCAACAATGACATAAATAAATCAACATCCATACATAAAAACATCAATAATCATACATGAAAGTTCTGATTACAACATGATCAGTACAATGAGATACAAAAATAAAAAATATGGTCCTAAGGCAATGCTAGCCGGGGATCACCCATAATACTTAACATGCCATACAATGATAGCTAAAAGATAAAACAAAAGTCCCTACAGCCTATTAGTTGGGAGTAACCCATAAAACTTAATAGGCTATATAGGATAGCTACAAATGATACATCACTAACAGCTGCTGCCAGCCTTAGCTGGCTCATCCTGGGGCTCTAGATCTCTAGCCTTTAGTGTCTCAATACATCTAAGCGCTGTAGTCAACTGAGTCTGAAGTGATGAAGTCTAAGCAATCAATGTGGCAACCTGTACCTCCAGTATCCTAACATGGGCCTCTATGGCTGCTCTCCTGTCCTCAGAACTAGTCCATGCTATACGAGCATACATCGCCTCTCTATCTAAAATCATAGCTGTGTGGCGATGATATGGCCTATCTTTGAATAGTGTGTTGACTCGGGCTCTCAGATAAGCTTGATCGTCTTGTGCATCCTTGAATCGCACCTGGAACTCCTCATTCTCCTGCCTAATAGTAGTAGCAAGCTCTGTCACTCTCTGGTTGACCCCCTCCAAGGTGGTCGGTGCTACCTCTAGCATGGCCTCAACAATCTCATCCCAAGTATCGGTAATCCCATAACCCGTCTCTATAACCTTGTCTAAGGTCAGCTTCTAGGGTAGTCCCTGGCTATCTCGCAGCACTAGCTGCTGAACTCTCCCCGATCTCGAGTTCGGGGACAGGAGTAGTAAGGCAATCTCTCTTCCAAGGTGACATCTCAGCCTCGGGAATATCAGTCCTATGGGAAGTAGATGGTAGTAACAGGGGTGGTGATGCAGCTCTCATCCGATTCCTAGCTACCCTATAGCCCAATGGCTAGTAGTGAGTGGTGATAGTAGGGGTAATGGTGGAGATGCTACAGGTAGTGATGGTGTAGGTGCAGCAACATGCTCAGCAATGCGTGCCTCTATGGATGCTAATATAGGTGGCTCAAGTTTGACAGTCTTCCGTGCCCTACAGAGACGTATCTGAGCAATAAGGACCTTAGTCTGAGGTGATCTAGGTATAGGTGTAGACTCATTAGTCTCAAATGCCTCTGTATCCCTAGCTGAAGGAACATGGTCAACAATAGGTATAACAAAAGAGTCGGCCGGAGCTAGGTGCTCCTCCTCCTCGTCATCATCCTTGTCCTCAAAGGGATTCTCATCCTCATCATCAGTATCATCATCATCGGAGGGCTCATCATCACCATCCCCTTCATCATCAGGATAGTCAGTATGATCCTCCTCGGGGTCCTCCTCCGAATCCTCATCTAGATCGGAGTTGGCCACGTAGCCTGGTGATAAGGCAGTAGGTGAGGCATCATCAGGTAGAGGCTGGTCCTCCAAGGGTGCCTCAGCATCGGATGGTGCTAAGTACTCGGGGTACTCAGGCTCTGGTACATATGGTACATCAACATGTGAAGGTGGGTGCTCGGGACCCGACACGTAATCAGGAGATGGTGGGTGCTCAGGTCCGGGCACATAGTCAGGAGATGGTGGAGCTACTGGCTACATGGGGAGTCCATCGTATCCGTATATTATGACTCGTGGAGGGCCTCTATCAGATGGCTCCTTATCAGCTCCCCAAAAGACTCTCCCTGGATCAGAATCAGTGTAGACAGATGTGTTGGTAACTGTGGATGAAGACATGATTGATGTAACAATAAAATAAACTTATATAAGTATATTATATGAGGTCAATATATTATATACGTATAGTATAAACACGTATATAGATCATGCAACTCAATAGTGTATGCATGTCCCGTGAAAAACTTTTGTATGATGCAATGTTTGAAAATGGTTATAGTCCAAGTAAAACATTTGACCTGGTTCTCTATAACCTTGGCTCTAGATACCAATCTGTAACACCCCCAAAATGGGTCGCAGCAGAATATGGGTCTGAGAGTGTTACTTCATAGATCAACATCACAAGATATGAGAACGACCTCTATATGAGTCATTTGAAAATGATACATTTGATTAAATAAACTTATTTAATACAGAAGCCCGAAGCTTAAATTGTTCACCCATGAAAATGTAAAGATTTTAATACATAACAAATACTCCAAAATGTAATGCGTTTAAATCTCCATGAAAAATGATTCCTAAAATGTTGACCCCCAATGTATCCTTGTTCTTGTACCTTATTGACCTGAGAAAAACATGCTTTAAAACGTCAACATAAAGTTAGTGAATTCACAGGTTTGATAAATGTATAAAGTAGGACTACAAGGTTTCCCAATGTAAGACATGTAACACATACAATATCTCAAAAGTAATTACGAAATGCACTAAGCTCATGACACCGAAGCTACAACATATATGTATGCAAATTAATGCAAATAATATGCCCGTGTAGATGTTCAACCCGCAACATCTAAATTGTTTCGACATGGTATACATTCGTCATTTTAGACCTTTGAAACTAGTGAGCGCTACTCACCTAAACAGGGATGTCAATCCCAAATAGATCTATTCATAGCATTCGCGCTTACAATCTAGTAATTAACAGTTCATTATTCATGGGCATAGTAGGTTATAACTACTTAGGAAAACTCGTAACTTGTATAAAGTGTACTTGCGTCCAATTGTGAAACAATACATGACTCTCACCTCAAAAGTTGTAAATCATTGTGTCGTATAGAAATGGGGCTATGAACTCATCGTAAGTGAATGATTTGATTATCTAAATCAAATAAGTAAATCATCTCGGCAATCTGAATGCAACCTAATTAATTGTAAGTCGTATGAGTATAATGTATTTAATATAAATACAATATCACATGTTATATAGTTACACCACCACCTAATAGTTTTTGTTAAATTTTAAAAGTTAAAATAATAATTAAATTGTACTTTGTTAAATAAAGGTATATGTATTCGTATCCGTAAAGAAAATATCATTTTTCGTTCAACAATGTATTATTTGTTAAAAATAATATATGATTTAATGTTTTTATTGATTATGTAATGATATTATATAATTAATTTAATTGTTTTATAAAATAATGTATAAAATTGAAAATAGTGCACAAGGTTTTATAAACCTCGTATCTTTATCGTTTTAACTCCGTTTTATGCGTTTCTTATGTCCACGGTTTCGTATTAAGAAAATTTATCAAAATATTATAATTATTATATGGTTAAATACTGTTATCAACAGTAACAGTAAGTGAAAGTTTATAAAAATACTTTTTATAACTTTAATTATTGAAATCGTATTTTAATTGTATCTTGTTCGTTTTAATTTGGTTTTTAGTGATTCCTATGTCCACGTCTTTGTAATTAAAAGCTCTATTTAAAAAATTATATTCAAAAGTTTACTGTCGGTGAACAGTAATTATTTTTATAAATTTACTTTTATAAAAAAATACTTTTTAAACTTAACTTGTAATAATCGTATCACCTTCATTTAAAATTATTTTTCGGTTCTTAACATTGTTTGGTTCCTCATGAAAAGTACTATCTTTATAAAATATTCCCCTTATATTCAGATCTGAACAGTGTTTTTATAAAATAACTTTTATAAAAATACTTTTATACATTTAATTATTGTAAACTTAAAAATGTCATATCTCCTTCGTTATAGCTCAGTTTTTCAAGTTCCTTATATGCTTACGATCCTTGTGATAAGTACTAATTAATTAAAATATAAAATAAATATGTTTATATAGGAATTCAAACAGTAGGTATTTAAGTTTTTACATAATTAGTTTTATACACTTGTTTTATATACTTTTTACTTTATTAAACCATTACAAGTCCTCTAATTGTATAAATAACATAACTTGATATATCTTAAGTCCTCTAAAATATGTCCATGATACTTGTCCATGAGTAAGTGTTCTCAAAATCATTTGTTCATAACTTTTTAATTAAAACATTCAACACAAACTAAATCATAAACTAACCATATAAATTATTTAACAGTTATATATAATGTGTACTTTCATTTTAAGTATTATTTCACTAATCATATTATAAAATCCGAATCATATATACCCATGTAATATCTCATAATTTCATGAAAATAGACCTTATAGAAATGTAAAGGAATGATGAACACAAGCCTACACTTAAGCTTTAACCCAATGAATCAATAACAAGATCAAACCTTAATTAGGAAAACCCTAATTAGATTTCTTGTATGATTCTTGTTAAATCACAAACCTAAGCCTCCAATACTCTTGTATCACCTTAGATATACTTAGAATGAATGCTTAATCACTTGTAATCCTTTGGAATGAAATTTTTATGAGAAACCCTAGCTTACAATTGTGAGCTGTGGGTTATGGTTGTGTTGGGAGAGTTTTTGCTTGAAAATTGTTAGTGAATGAGAGATGTGATAAAATAAATTTTTGACTTTCCTTTTATTGATCCTAGTATTATCAAAACTACCTTAAACTAAAACCTTAGACTAGTATGGTTTAGAGTACAACATGTAAGACTTCTCTTCCTCCCTAGGAGGAGGGGGACAACAATGTGAGGGGGGGGAGTACCATGGATTAGAGAATTACTAGAAAGTTGGTCCAAAGGTGTACTCTTGTGGGGTTAGAAGATAAACTAGTAAGTTTTGATATTTATCAAGTGTATGTGTGAATGAATCCGGGCCTAGTGGTTAATTAAGTGATAAAATGATTAAATTTTGTGTATTGGGTATAAATGTGGGTATTTGTTTGAGTATAGGTAGGTATAGGTATTTCGGGGTATGCCTAAATATATTTTATTGCGAAACGTAAACGTTTTACGTAACCGATAAAAATAAAATAGGAAAAGTCATAAAATATACTCTTAATAATTATATAACACTTGCTTGATGTAAACTTTAACTTGTTTGGTGTCCGTTTACGTTGAACGTTGATTTTTAGTTTACGCGATTTAACTATACGGTAATAATTAAAATCGAACGCGTAAAACTCTAAAAATAAATAATGGTAATAATTGAGTCGGGAAATGACCTGCAATAACAGATTGTTACAACTACAAGATCAGCACTAAAAGTTTCATTCAAGACAAAAGAAAAAAAATGAATGATTCTGGAAGGCCGGTTCTCCGAGTGCTCTTCACTGAACGAAACCGGCTTATAGCCGAACAAAACCGACTGGCCTGCATAAAGTCAGCAGTAGCCAAAGATTTGGCGAGAAGCAATTCTATTCAAATTATAACCTGCTGGATTTTTATATCCGAGAGGAGATCATACACAAGTAACAATAAGCTAATCATCACTTTTTAATAAGGATTTATAATAAAGATGTAAAAACGAGAATCAATAGATATAACCAACATATGACTTAACTATTATAAATCATGAAGTAAAAAAATTAACCTATGTCAACTAAAACTAAAGTCATGATTGGTAATCTGTCTAGAACTTCTAAATCTTAATCTTATTGATCATCATCTTTTGGTAATTGGTTTAAGAGGTGGTTCAAGCGGTCTAGGATGTGGTTAAGCATGAACCTTGTTTCATTTTTAAAATTGTTGATGATGGTTTCGGTCCTTTGACAATGTAGGCACGCCTGTTCTTGCCCCCTAGGAGGTTGTTCTAGCCATAGGGTTTGGTCAATGGGTCCAAATGTGCTTGATGAAGGGAAGGATGGGTCAAGTGGTGGTGTTTGAAATGAGGTGGTTATGGGATAAAAGGGTTGCGGCATTTGAATGTGGGTGATGGAAGTAGGAGGGATGAGACTATCTTGCACATGTTGTGCATTTTGAATGGCCTCTTGTACATTATGATGGAAGGTTTGAAGATGGTTGATTTCTTGTTGAATACGTTCTTTTTCGGTGAGTGGTGTAGTTTAAGGTAGTGTTTGGGGGTAAGATGAGTTGAGGCAATGGATTGATGGGTCTTAGGGGTATTTCATTTGTGGGGGACAAGTATGGATGAGGTTCTAATGGTGTCCTTGTTTGGTTAGAGAAGGTTAAGGCTCTAGGTGCTAAAGGTGTTGTGAAAGGCTCAAGATTTGTTTAGATGATGCTTTTTGGTGGAATAGAGAGAGCAAGGGTGGTGTCAAGAGTGGTAGTTATGATTGTATTGTTAATGTTGAGAGGTTTAGAGGTATTTGTGAGATGGTTTTTGATAGGTAAGCTTTCATTTGAGGAGATGTTGATGATATTGGTTCTTGGTATTTTCTTTAGAGGGTTTTGTGTTGAGGAGTTAGCACTTGAAACCATAGTTTTTTTATTGGGGAGGGATGATATGAGGGATTTAATTTGCGGGTTTTAAAGTGAAGAGATGATGAAGAGTGTAGGTTAATTTATACTAAGATTGCATGCAAAACATTTAATGCTTAAACCAATAAATTTTCCCTAAACATAATCATTAGGATGCATTGTAGGTCAAACAAGGCAAAAGAAACAGTATAGATAACTTAAGATGCTTCTATTAATTATATTTATGGGTTTGGTTCAAAAATTTGTGACCTCTAAAAACAAAAAATGTCCACTATAGTACCGGCTGGCCGGTTCCTTTGAGCTAACAGAACCGGCTTGCTGCAAACAGCACCGGCAAGGACAGACCAAAAAAATTGAAGTCTTATTTTTTTATCGAAAGTTTCTTAAAAGTCTAATGCATTTCTTGGGGATTAAAGATCCTTAACTTAGGTATGTCTAGGGTGTTTTATGGTCCTAACGATATTTGTAATCCTATGAGTGATGCAAATGTCAAACGCTCCCTTATGACGTAGGATTTTGGCCAAGGGAGTTCTTAGAGATTATTTACAAGGGCTCTTAAAGGATGGCACAACTCAAGTCTACTTATTCTAGACATGTTTAATGAGTAAAGAAGGCTGAGAGAGGCATGAGACATAAGTTATTAATAAATCTAAACGCTCCCATATGACTAGTGAGAGCTTAAAACATACCAACAAAATATCTGAATAGTCTAAAAACATTCATACCTAATAGACCACAAGAAAGTTAGATAACACAAATTGTTTTAAGGGCACACAAAGATGTTTTTCCTGAGTAACATACTATATTTCTTCTTGCAAAGGTAATGAAAAAGACACTTGAACAAACCTTTAGTTTGCTTGAATTCGAGGATTCTCCTCCTTTGATTGGTGGAAGTTGATTGAGGTAGGTAATAGGATCAAGAGAGTAGTTGTCCACGGGATCATTTAGCACTTCTTGGTTGGCACTTGTTCCTTGGTTAACATTAGTTGAAGGTGACTCGGAAAAACCGGAATCAAATGGAGTTGGAGTTGGAAGACAAGGTCTTTTACCCTTGGTCTTGAGACAGAAGACTCTTTTGTTGGAGAGAGGAATCATCACATGATCCACAAGCTGGAAATCCTTGGACAAGGCATATGGATGGTTGACCCAAAAATGCTTGTAGAGTCTAGTGAGAAGCATAGCATAAGGGAGAGTCATGTCGCTACTTTGGGTCACGCTTACCATTCGGTGAGCGATGTAATAGGCAAGATTGAAGGGTTTCCCAATGGTGAGACAATAGAGCATGTAGCACAAGCTTGTGTTTGGATGATCTTTATGTCCGGTGAGGCTTATCGCATTTTCACTAAGAATGATGTCCCATTTCTTGAATACTTCTTTTAATTCGGTGTTAATCATTTGGAATGGATCGAGGATGGTTTTGTCACCTTTCATTATACGGTATTTGGGTTCGGTTCTTGTATGAAACAAGGCATCACGAATCAAGGATGGTTCTTCGTGAGGATATAACAACCTGTAATTTTCATTAATGTAAATATCCATCTATTAAATTAGATGCAATGTAATATCCATCTATTATAAATATATCACCTTCTTACAGGGAATTTTT
>BQNB010076361.1:0-31179 GCA_026074375.1 Tanacetum coccineum
AACTCTTTCAAGTTTTAATACAACTTTGAAGTTTTTAAGTCAATTTACAATACCAGTGTTAAGTTTCTTAATCATATTGTTCTGTGTTCAAAAAAGCTCTCACCACAGCTTGTTTATAAGCTGCTTTCATTAAGAAAATATAAAAAGTAAGTAGTCAAGAAGAAAATCACTCTCAAATACACCACAGCTTAATTTATGGATGATAAGCCAGTTTTGGATGGGCTTATGGACACTACTAGCTTGTTTTATGCAAGCTAGAGCTTGTAGATACTTGGTTTAGCCCTGTTTTGAGCAAGGGTGTTGTAAGTTTCTCTTTTTTCTTGTTTTCTTATTTACTGTAGAACTGCTTATTAGTGCTTATTCTTGACTAAAACCTGTTTATAAGTATTCTATTTTGTTATTTAACAATCTGTTTTTAATAATTAAGGACCAAATCAGCTTAATATAAAAAGAAAAATGATTTGTGAAAACTTTAAGGGACATTTTCAACTAACAGTACTAACCCAGAGTTAGTACTTCTAGTTCATTTTTGGGATTTTAAAACCAGCAGTACTAACTTAAAGCTACCAGTACTAACTCCAAGTTAGTAATGTTAGTACTGGTGGTTAATTTTAGCTTATCAGCTTATAATTTCTGCTTATTTAAGATTTAATTAGCTTTTTAGAGTAGATTACACCATTTTCCTTTACTGTTTTTAGGAGTAAGCTTATTTAAGCTTATTTTTCTTTTCAAAGTATTTTCAATAATGTATCAGTTTGTAGCTTTTTAGCTTATTTGTCATTTTAGTTTATTCTAGTTGTTTATTCCTATTATTAAGTGCTTATTAAGGTTAGGTGAATATCTGTTTTAGCTTATTTGCTTATTTCTTGTTTAATTGTGTTTTGTTAAGGCTAGCAGTACTAACCTTAAGCTAACAGTACTAACCTAAAGCTAGCAGTACTAACTCCAAGTTAGTACTGGTAGTTAATACTGTTAGTACTGTTGTTAGTACTGTTGTGTTTATCTTGTTTAATTTAGCTTAATTGCTTTTTGTATTTGCTTATTTAGAGTTAGTTTAGCTTATTTAATTTGCCTTAAGCTTATTTGAGCCTATTTGTGTCTTAGTTTAAAAGTTTTAAGTGTGTTTACCATTTCTAGCTTTTATTCTTGTTCCAGCTTATTTAATTTGCTTGCCTTTCTTTTATGTGCATTTGCTCATTAAGTTTGTTCCCAATCACATCCTTGTCATTTTCAAACATCAATCGTCAATCGTCTCTCGATTTTCCATCCATAGCCTCGTTGGGACATAACGACCCGGGAACACTCTATACTGCTTCCGGTTTTCATTGCTCTCGCGTGTTTTCGTCCCTTGTTGTGTATTTATACATGTTTGTATTTGTTTACATATTTAAGGGGTGAGTCAGCTCTACGAGCTTATTAGGGACTAAGGGTGCTTATTGAAACTAACATGGACCTTGACACAAGCTAGAAACATAATCGGACCCTTAACAGACTTACTAGCCCATTAACGTGTCCAAACCGCGAACCATAAACCACAACAAGCTCTAACAGCTTATTTGTGAGCTTACAGAGCTTATACAAGTTTAAAAGGGCTTAATGGACTTAAATAGTGTTAATGGACCAAACCTAAACCTTTAAAACCCCTTTCGGGTTCCTATTGGGCCCAAGAAGCCTAATAGCGAAGCTTATTAGCTTATTGGATAAGGTGACCAAACAAACAGACCCCATTGTGATTGATACGCCTAGAAAATAAGTTGGAAACACTAATAAAACCTTTTAAACCAATTTGGGTTTGAGTTATTGGGCTCACGAGCCCAATACGTTCTAATAAGCTCTCTCGAGCTTATTTTCAGCCTAACAAACTTAAATAGGCTTAATATAGGCTTTTGTGGTTTTTAAATCCTAATTGGACCTTTAAATGACTTATTGGACCTTAACGGGTTCAATAAGGCCCAATAAGCTTAATAAGCCAAAATAAGCTCATTCGAGCTTATTCATAGGCTTACAACAACTTATTTGACTTGTTGGAACTTAATGAAACATAATGCCACTTGTTAGAACTTAATTTGAGTTAAAATGCGATTTTTACAAGTTAAGGGACTAAAGGTGTCAATTTGCAAACTTAGGGGTTAAAACTGTCAATAACTGATTTTATAAGGTATAGGGGTTGTTTCTGTCATTTATGGACTTAAGGGACTGTTTTAAACATTAAACGACCTAAAGTGTCAATATAACACCCTGTGTTTTCAAGTCATTGACGACGTCGATAAATCTACAATGTACCTTTTGTATTGTACGCGTTTGCTTTAAATTGTAAATTGTAGGATCCCGTTAACACTTCACTTCATATAGAGAACGAAAGTGAATTAATAAACACTTTACTAGGGCTGACAATTAAAATATCATTCGTATATCAACAGTTTGAACACACTTAAATAGAAAAGATACATATTAACAAAGTTATACTTTCCCAAAAGCCATCGCGTAAGTACAAAATTAATAATCGTGTGCACCACCCCCAACTCAATGATAACAGGAATATATAAAACTAGCAAATGATATTAGTTATCAAAAAATCGTTAGCCTAAATAATGTAGACTAAGACTAGGCCAGTGTTAACTTAGGTAATTGCCGGTGTGATTCATTGCTATACTTGGAATAATGTATCATTCAGCAGGTACTACCTCCTAAGGTGAGTTCAAAGCCCAGTTATATAGTACAATTATTTAAATGGTTTTACATCCTTTATGGTGAGAAACATGGCTTTGATTTTACAAATTGGAACGCACGTGTACATTTTAATACAATGATTACGTGTTTGCCCTAAGTAGCGATAACTCACTGAGCCCTTTATCATGAACTATCAATTACAATATTTGAGCGCGATGTTATAATAAGATATATTTGGGATTGACAACCCCGTTTGGGTGAGTAGCCGCTCACGAGTGCCCCCCGGGTTGCCGAACAACAAACGAATACCAAGACATATTTGGGATCTTGCGGTTAGAACATCATTCACGTGGGCATTTATAGGCAAATTATTGTATTCATGACACGTCGAGCTTAGTGTCTGAGCTTAGGAAAATGTAAATACCTTTTTGTGATGTTTGCATTACGTTTGCTAAATCATACACTTTGGAAATCTTGCGGTCCTAAAAAGATTACATAAACCCTAAAGTAATACATTCAACCAACTTATATTGAACGTTTTAAGCATAGTTTTTTTAGGTCAGATAAATGCACGGAGGTGCGATGAAACATTGGCGGTCAATAATTAAAGAGTCAACATTTAAGAAATGGGGTCTTATTACATATTGGGGACAAATTGTAAATAAACCGTAGATCTTTATTTATATTGTTGAACAATTTGAAGCCATGAGCTTATGTAATAAACAAGTATTTTGTTAATCCAATGTATCTTTTTCAAAAGACACGTTTAGTGGTCGTTCTCAGATCTTGTACTATTAAACTATGAAGTAACTACTCAACTACCCACGGAAAATTCAATAAATTCGCGTGCAAACCCCAGAATTGGGGGGTTACATATAATACTTCACAAATGTTCTTGGCACTAGACGTTAGGTGCATCGCGCCAGAGGCGAATTGTTTTTCCTAAATTGGGACTCTTGGCCAATAAATACCCACCTTTGGCCTTTGTATTCCTCACCTCTTGCAAACATTCTTTCCTCGCTTTTCTCTTCTCAAATCCTCTAAGTCTAAATATCAAATTGTTCTTATCTTCTCATCTCATCATTCTATTGAAGTAAACACATCTCCGCAAGAGAGCCACACAAGTACCTAATCCATACTTAATGTTTTATACGAAGGTCCTTCTTTCTCAAAAAATAGTAACACATCGTGGATTAATAAATAAGGGCCCTTTCTTTAGAATCGAGTCTCTAGTCTAGGTTAGGACTTGGTTCAACTATCTTTTATTTATCCAATCGAGTTGTAAGGGAAGTGTTGTATCTGTGGGATCAATCCTAGATTATTAAGGATCTAGTTTAGGTTTTGGAAAGGTTTCAAGGGGAAGGCTTTCAGAGTTATAGTAATCGAATCCACAGGTTCTATAGGGTGATTCCAAGGGTAGAATACCATAGGTAGTAACTCTTCTGTGTAAGCGTCGAGCTTTGTTAAAAGTCAGTAGAGTTAATTTGTAATACAGTTTATAGTCCATCATAAGGATTATACTAGGAATAGTAATCGTGACGTTAGATTCGCAACGGACATAGAAAAGACTAAACCCCCTTCCTGAACCAGTATATACCTTGGTGTTTCTTCTTCTCTCTTTTTCTCTCTATCTACATATTTTTCTCATTGCAAAGTAGATTAGTACACCACTCGGCTCTTTCAAGACTTGAAGTTTTATAAACTTTGAAGAATTCAAGGAAACCGTATTCACCACCCTACAGTTCTACAACTAAAACTAGAGTAAAAAAAGCATATCAGTTATAGTCAACCCCTTATTTGCACCTTTAAAAACCAATAGCGCGCTCCGCGTTATACATATCCAGTTTAAAAGGTCTATCATACAGTAACCTTCGACTTCCTTGACAATGTATTTGACTAGAATACACCAAGGTTGCTCACTAAATCTATGATTCCAACGATTCTGATCAGCCTAAATAACAGCACATAAAGACAATATTTACCACACAATATAACCAAGTTATTACTCCAGTACATTAAGTAGATCTGGAAATCAACGATTGCTCAAAAAACACACACAAGGTTCTCAGATAAAAAAATACAACAATTAAAGACCAAGAAACAAAGATACTGCGATAGCCAAGATTAGGTAATTTGAAAGGCACCTACCAGAAGGACCACAACAATTTACAGACAGGTGCCATACTATTCTACCGACCTTGTTAGATGCCATGAAAAATCATTGTATATAGTAATAATCCGTATGTCTTTAATTCTAGTTTATTCATACCTGTCATGTTTAAAATTAACCCGTGATAATGTTCCTTCCTCCCCGCACAGGTGGGATTTGTGGTTTTGAGTTTTTTGTTTAATGTATGTTAATGTTTATATAGCGTTTAGAATGGATGATTCTAATATTAAGACATTGTGATAACGAGTAGAGCGTCCGGAACAATCTCTGAAACCATATTGACCGCATATATTTGAGGTAATATTACAGTTGTTTATTATTAGCTTGACATCTCATTTTTACCATATCAACTCGACTCATCGATTTAACTTCTCCATCGTACTAATTCATATCATCTCGACGCACCACCCAATTAGCAACACAGTCAAACCAACGTCCAACTTGCACACACCCGCTTAACCCCAACCAGACTCACCTTCTCCACACAACACATCGTTCATCCCCCATATACCTTCTAAAATAAACTAACACAACAACAACCCCGATTCACATATAAAATATACAAATACATCCAATCTCAATATACGACACATAACAAAAACACATATCAACAACAATTATTAAACAAATACAACTAGAGAACACATTTCAGACATACAAAAAATCATTACACAGACATCAAATAAAATTTAAAAAATATTACACATTTATGTAATAATCGAGTCTTTATAACATTTTTAAAATTAATTATTAACAATTATATATAATATTGTAAAAACACATTTTCCCAATTGAACCCACACATATATCAGTCTTAAAATTATTTTAACAAATTACTAAATACTTATACAAAACTTTTAAATAAAAAAATCACTTTAGCGACAGAGCAATCGTCGCTAAAATGTATGTGAATCTGCTTTTAGTTTATGTAATCGTGGTCTTAAAAAAAAACATCGATAAACACTTTAACGGCATTGAGTATCTTTTGGAACGCCCTGGTGTCGTCGACGCTAAAAGTAGGTGACCATCCGCAATCGGATACTGTAAGTACCATAGTAAAGCGTTGCAAACACTGCGACGGATCCCGTTGTTCTTTATAATCGACAGACTTTCGGGTCTGTCTCAAAATAACTGCCCACTCGCCACTCCAAAAGCTCTATCTAATTGTTGTAAGTGTTATCGAACACCCAAATCTGGAAGAATTCCCATGCAAGCCAAACAGTTAGTGGAACCATTACTATATAACCTTCCTCAAATATAATTCGTTTGGACGAACTCATCAAGCCACGAAGTATTTTTGTATATGCCTTATGAGTTGTGAAACCCTCAATTGTATGGGTTTTTATACCTTCTAAGCACTTTGATCCTCCTATTTAATATATTTTAGCAAGCTTATACAAGCTTATCTGACATTGTGGCGTGGTACTAAATGGATGTCATTCACTTTTGGGGCGTGTGATAAGTCATATCGTAGAGTGGAAGATGACGATAACGACCGAAAGATAGTTAGAAGAGGGTTGGCATGTGATCTTTGGAGGCTGTGAGATGGTATGGCGTGTTAAATGAAGGTGACACACATTTTCCCCACACCACATACATAACTATCAAATTAAGACTATGATGATACCGAATAATAACCACTAACCTAAGTGGGAATGGTTTGCCATTAGCCAATGATATCAATAACAACTTAAATCTTTCCTTCCAGCAACGTTGAGCATACGGCACGAACTCTCGTCACAACAAACTATGGCATTTTAATCAGTACGAGATGTCCTTACAAATTTCTGCGAACTTAATATATTTTGCGAGAACCTCTCATAGTGTTGACATCATCCAAGTGAATAAGATATCTTCTTAGTCAATCTCCAAGTCATATTCACTTCATCTCCTAGTTAGGCTACATTTTTCGTTCTATTGTATCAACATGGTATAAGATATAGATATTGTATTGATTGTAAAGACACACTTAATGAGAAATGGCAAATCTATTTATAATAAACAAAGCAATAGCTTTATGAGCGTAAATACAAAGCAACATCTAACCTAACCCTAAAGGACCGACAAAGCCCACACATACGGGCTTTGGCCACTTATACGTCAAAACACAAAAACACACGTGTCTCCCTCAGCAGTTTGAACGCTGGAGAATGGAACGAACGCTACAAAACTCGTATGAAACTACAACAATAAACTAGTAGGTAAACCTTTGGTGAAGATATCCACATAACGTATAACGTGACGGACGTGTAGAACCCGTATAGCACCGTAAGCAACACGGATCCCCGAACAAAGTGAAATGTCAATCTCGATATGACTTTCATGCTTGATCGTCACGCACAGAAGATTATAAGAGAGATAACGGCACTTACAATTGTCACAAATAGACAAGATGTAGCAGGATGAGTCACAGAGGTGTATGAAGTATCATTGTAACTAGATTACGTAACCAAGCAAGGATTTCATAGCAAACCGCAATGGTCAACAAAAAACTATCACACACCCGATACTCCAGCCTCACACAAGATCGAGACGAGAGTAAATTTGGCGCATTGATGACTCCAGGAAGAAGATTGTTGCCAAGAAAAACATACATAAACCAGATGTTTGAATCGTACGAGTAGTGGGACAACAACGCGCCCAAACTCCGCAGATTCCCCTTAGTAAAGCCACTAAAAAGATCGTCGATGAGGTAATACAGGCCCCCCCCCCTGTACAATCCATAAGGACAAGGTGAGCACCACAATACCGTAAAGATCCCTCTTGAGAAGCACAGGAGGAAGAAGTCTCGTTAGGGTTAGTTGCATAAGAGACAGAGCCTACAGAATAAACGCAAAGAAAATGTCAGGGACAGGCGCCCACGGGTAAATGAGTTTAGATAACTGTAAGGCCCCAGCTAGGCTGAGCGATATAAATTACAGACTCCGAGAAGCATAGGAAGCAACCATCAGCGATAAGTTAACGAGTTCCTGTTGTCAACAGGCTAGTACAACGCGAGGTTTGCAATTAATGCATACCACACCTGATACAAGAACCTCAGGTCGCATAACTTTCGTTAGAATAGAAACATCCTCCCGGAAGCATCTTATGAGTCACACAGAAAATGCCCAAGAGAAACAATTAATGGGTAGCCCAAATCCCATCAAGGAGAACCCACATGAAGAGAAGTGAACTATCTGTTGTAACAGATGCAGTCAAGAAGATGTCAGTCAAAACAATATCATCAACATATAAATAGCTCAAGTAGCCATGACCTGTCCCCCGTCTGCGAAGAGAATGAGTGAAGAGTCACCGCGTCTATGATAAGCCCCAAACCCAGGCAGCTACAAGAGCCGACAAATCTCTGAGACCCTGGCCCGGGGGCCATCTTTTTATCCCAAAAGAGCTCGTCTGGAGAAGGCAAACATGAACTGGGATTGTTTGCTCGATCACGGGAAAACCGAGGAGGAGTTGGTTGCATTTATATAGTCTCTGAGTAACGATCCATGAAAAAAGGCATTCTTTGACACTCCAAGCAGGTGAAGACCGGCCAATGTCTAGAAATGGCTAGACTCTGAGTAATTCACGAATAGTAAGCCGGTTTAGACAACCCACGGACAATCACATGCTCGATCCACATTAATAACCATTCAAGTTGCGAGTGCTACCATTTGCAACAATGACGAGCCTTTGTATCGACTGAGAGGCGGAACCATCAGCGTTATACTTTCATGTCTTCGAAAAAGCCATATAGAATGGAACAAATGTATCGCATCCGATGTGCCGAGTCACAAGAATCCACACAGTATTAAATTTTTTAATTAAAGTCAGTAATATTCATCAAGCAATAAGCACGATACCCAATTGGGTCGCGAGCGAAAATCAATAGATAAGACTAGAATATGTTGGATACTGATGGACCACGTGTAAGTTAAAAAAAATGAGTGGGACTATTAGTACCGACAGGAAGGTAAACACACTCAAAGCGAGTGACCACGGGGGAGTCGAGGTGGGATATTGTGGTTGTGTGTAGGAATAGTTGCGTTATCAGACAGAATGCGTAGGAAGGGGTTGGACGTTGGTGAGTAGTGGGAAGAGTGAGATAGACTATGTGTTTGGTAACGCCGATTTAGAGTAGGGGCATCGTGGTGGACTGCGTGGAGCATCAGTAGATGTTATATAGAGGTGGGGAAGTGGTGACAGCAGAAGTGAGTTTTTTGGATATGATGAGTTTTGAAGTATGATGTGTGGGCGAGAGTGTGTCCAAAAATGTTAGCGAGGGTGAGTCAAGAAGGAGTCATAGTATCCATATCTTGGAGGAAACGGTATACACTCACTCCAAATGTTCCACATAGACGTGTAAGAATTGAATTTTGTCTCTGTTTAATTTCTACGGCACATCGATATCCACCGCGGTGATTTGTCAGATATCCCATAAAAATTGCGGTGTCTTTACGCGCCCGTGGTTCAAGTTTGTGATTGGTGAAGATGAGGATAGCAAAGGCAACAAAAACGACGAAGAACCCCGCATAGTGTTTAGTGTATTGTTAAAAAGTGCGAGGGTGAGGTATTTCACTTGTTGATAACACCGGTGGAGGTAAATGTGTCAAGAGGTAGGCGGCCATGTAAGAGCTTCAACCAAAATGTAGGTGTCAGGTGAGCTTGGAAAAGTAAATTACGAATCATGTTTTGACATGGTGGCGAATCATATCGCGTTCAGATTCTATCTCCATTTGATTGTGAAGTCTTGGCGACAAGAGAAACGAATGAATACCATTGGTCACAAATAGTTGGTGAAAGGCAGTATCTCGTCAAACTCACCTCTATGATTCAACATTGCAAAGAGTTTAATGTCACAATGTACAATGGTTCTTAACATAAAAGCCCGAAAGTGGAATAAATTTTGCGACAACACATCCGACTTATTTCGTAAAGGGTACACCCATATAGTAATCGTGAGAATGCATCAACGACGACAGACATAATATTTAAATACCCCGAAACACTAATAATAAAGAACGACAACAGACCATACAATCAGACTGGCTAAATATCAAAAGGAGCCTTAACAATAGTTTCTGAAAGTGAGAAAGGAAGCCTCACGTGTTTGCCAAGTCCTGACAAGCATGCTAAAGCACGGAAGACTGGTCTATTACAGAAACTTATATAATATAGAAACTAACGAACGATCCCATCACGTTCACTTCTCGGAATGAACCAAAGACAGTTGGTGCCACACACGGTTATGCTAATCTCAACCAAAAAGCTTGAGGGTACGAACGAGACGTGACGCGGATAAAGGTCACCCGTGCTGTCACACTCTGAATGATAATTTGACGAGTGTCATAAATCTCAATCACAACACACACAAACAAGAGAAAAACAAACTCGTCAAAATACATTGTACATTTATTTCACGAACGAATTAACGTACAAAAATTCAGTTTTTTGACAAAATCATCTGTTGTAATGAAACAATTATTAAGTTAAGTGTATGGTAGTGAGTGTTAGCGTGCTACATGGCCCGTGTTTGGTGACAGGTACTAGGATTTTCCCGTCACCAAACAAGAACAGATGGATATGATCCGAGTAATTAAAAATAGTACTCAAGATTATTAACTGAAGAGTTACAGTGTTGAGATGACGTAACCAGTACCATGAGTTCCAATTTGAGTTAGCCCCGGATCCTGTAAGGTCAAAAGTACATTTAAACAGCATGTGGCAGTTGTGGTCTCTTGCTAAGTCCGAACCCGAGTAGGCAAGATATTGTTTCAGTCTACAGCAGCCGAAGCTAGGGCCTGCTGGGATGCCATTGCGAACCCAAACGGTGTCCTGGTGTGGATTTGTATTTTGACTGCGAAATCCGGAGGGGCATGGGCTTAAGCCCATTGAGTGTTGTTTTTTTATTTTTTTGTTAGGTTGAACACACACATGTTCTGCGCTGCGCGACCCTTGCGAAATCGCGCGATAAGCCATACTGGGCCCATAGGAGTTTTCATTGGCAAGAGATAGGGTATAGAAGGTGTTGTAGGCTGAGGACAGAATGTAGACCCCAGTGTGTTCCAGCCTTTCTGTTGACATGGAGCGAGTATTATGTTTGAGATGATTCGAGCGAGGGGTTGTCTGGTACGCCTTTTTGCGCGAGAAGGCATGAAATGAACACAACAATTCGTCCCCCAAATCGGCAATAACCTTGCCAAAAGTTGCGGCAACAGATCTCGTACTTTGTTTCTCCGATTATGGCATCGCGATCACAGGATTGATCTCGGTTGTCGTTGAATCCGTTGTTAGGATGTAGCACGTAAGCACTATGTGGAGTGAGCTTATGATCACTACGTGCGAGTAGGAGATGATCGATTGCGCTTAGACCGATGGAGACGCATCTCCATCAAGCCTCGTAGCACCATTGTGGAATTAGTTTGCACCGTTTGCAGCCCACAGCAGGTCCAGGAAAGGAAATCTGTTGGAGTCAATTTATTTGACGTCAATGGCTTCCGTATTTTTCACGCGTAAGGCCCGTTGATAGGGCATAGGTGACAATATCGCACATCCTTCCCATGGTCAGCCAAGGTCGCGTAAGAATGATGAAAATCGAATCAACAAAAGGAGCTTGGAGAAGGTAGGCGGGTCTGGTGTTTACCCGTCAGCCCATTCACATATCGTTGTATGACACGAAGTTCACCTTTATATAAAGTCACACGTGTACTGTCCTTTTGTTAACACTATGTACAGATTGAGTAATTCGAGATGGTGTCATCTCCACGCGGCGCTTTAGCCCAAAGCAGGTTGTGCGCTAGATCATACCTTTTTTCGAAAGCGTTGGACAAAAGGTAAGAACAGATCCATTGATTTTATCAATGGAGGATCTAGATGGACTGACACCAAACACAAAGAACACAACACATCGAGCCACTCTCACTAAACAGAAGCAACAAGTTTCTTAAAACGCATAAACACAATATACAAAACACCCCCACACATTATCATACATTTACACCCGTATGACCACAACAGACCATCTATTTAACAAAAGAAAGGGTTCTAATCTCATCATTGTATCAAATATATGTCGATGATGGTATTTCTGATTCAACTTGTCAAGACAAAGTATAAATTAGCCAAAAACATGCATGCCAGTTTGATGATGAGCAAGATGGGTTGAACAAAACTTCATCCTTGGATAACAAAATTAAACAAATGGAAGATGGTATATACTTTAAATCAATCTAAGTTATATTAAAGACATACTAAGAAATTTGGGTCTAGAAGATTCTAAACCAATGAAAACCCTTTGTCCGTATTATACTAAACTCACGAAAGATGAAGAGTGTTGAGTCGGTAGAGAATAGTACCAAGTATCGAGGCATGAAGGTAGTTTATTAATACCTAACGACAAGATATGGCTTGATTATCAGTTTAGTGTCTGCCTTTGTTGCCCTGCTTTCCGAAGAGGCACCGCAAAACCTCTCATCTTGAAGCGGTTTAAAGCTATCTTTCCAATACATTAAAGGCACTACGCACTTTAGGATTACATGGGTATCCAAAAAGACCTCCGGCATAGTAACCATAGTATATGCCGACTCTGATCATGCGGGAGATTATGTGGACCGAAAGAGCACTAGCAAAATTTAGTACATTCGTTAGGATGTTATTTGCACAACTTGGTGATCTCCGTAAGAAAACAAACCGCTCTTGCTAATATCCACTATCGAATCCGAAATACGTAATGCCAAAAGGCATGACAACCAGCACTATGGAATGAAACAAGCTATCATCGATTACGATGGTACGACTCGACGATGTTTCCCTATCATGTGCAGACAATAAAGGCGTGAATACCATTTAATGCAAAAATCTGGCAATAACATTCCTCGGTACTAAACACATCAAAATTATCACCGACTTTCTTCGTGATAATTCCAAAAAGGACACATCTCAATCGAAAAAGTACCATCCATCGACAATATAGCCTGAAATTCTTACTAAATCCCATCTAAACTGAGAAAAGTTTTAAAACCACAATCACGTCTTGTTTTAGGAATGATGGAACACATTCCATAAATCATATTGGTTCGCTTCTCCTTCTTCTGTCTTGATTCTAGTCTGTGTTCCACTTCGTGTGGTGACAACTTAATTACTTCATCCAAAGTACTTTAAGCATTTTTAATTTACGAAATGCAAATTAAAATGTCACTCCTCCTTGAATAATTTTCATCAAAAACCAAGTCCAATACCCTTTACTGAGGGCGGCCCCCCAATATATTTGGGACCGCCAGGAGATATGGGACCGCCATCAGCAAAATCAAGAATATGAACACTTAAACAAAAAATATCAAAACAACAAAAACAAAACACCCCCCTTATCTGCTGCACATCGAAAACGAACACTACTCTAAACCTACCAAAACTCAAATTCAACCATTAAAACATCAATTGAAGATCAAATCAACACTAATAATCAATCTTAACATCATAAAGATCATAAATTGTAAGTCATTTCATCTATTTTCTTTCAATTTGAGTCTAGGGTTCATGATGAACACCAAAAATTGAAATTGGGGATTTTCCATTTTTCATTCAATTTTGTATAATTAGAACTACTAGAATAAAATTACAGACTAATAGCTTCTGTAGACCATAGGATTTGCACATAATAATGAGCTGAGTAAACCATCCCTTCATCACCATCCTTATCTCATCTCAACGATGATGATGACGATGGAAATGACGAAGGGACCTCGCGTGCAAGCACTCTGATATGTGTTTAATCACATATCAGTTTACCTTATTAAAATGTGCTTAAAAGACCAAAAATATATTAAAAATGCATTGTATATGTGTGTTTTATGATTAATGCTTTGCAGGTAACGAATATTTAATAAAAAGACAAAAAAAAACAAAGCAAAAAGGACAAAATACGAGCACAGGAGTAATTGGAAAAGCGCGAAAAATAACCGGAAGCCGAAGGCGTACCCATCTTCTATGGACCAACCCGGGCCTACTTAATGGGCCAGGTCAGGCCACAAGCCTAACCTAAACCAAATCCCTTTTAATCAAATCTATAATCCATTATCCAAATTCAAAGTCCATTAACCATTGTTGGGATTAAATCTTCACAAGAGTTAATATTGCCAAGGTATAACTAACAGTACTAATGGAGTTAGTACTGCCAGTACATACTTAGTACTCTGCCATACATACTAGTACTCCAGCGCAGAGTTAGTTAATACTAATATGCAGGAGAAAGATTAATACGGTTGATTGGACAAAGCTGCTGACTTGAGATAAGGATGCATGGAGATAAATATAAGGAAGGTATAATCTTTATATTTTAGGAAGATATGTATTTATGAATATAATTGGTAACTGATCCTAAAAGTTCGGTAGTTATCTTTGTAAATGGACTCTTGTGGTGTATAGCAAAAGAACCTAGGTTAAGGTTTTAAGATACCTCATACATAGACACATGGCGCTTAAGAGATAGAAGAATACATCTTAGAGAAAGAGTGTAATAGCTTCAAGGTTTGTAACCCTAGTACTAATCAAGAGTACTCGTATATCAATAATATTGAAGCATTGTGATATATTCATTGTTGGTTACTGTTCCATTGCTAAATACTTCAAGAGAATTAAAGTGTAGATTCCGCATACACTATGATATACAAACAAATCCCAACTATTGTTATTTGGAATTCAACCAGGTAACAAACACTTTACTACGTAAAGACTCGATCAAGGTGTGGGATCAACAAGTGGTAACAACAATAGTGTGCTATGATGGAGCTTTGGATTTGATTGGAGTGACATGGCGAGGGAAGAACTTCAGGCAACATGGCTCTCATTGGCATTCTCAAATTCTAGGTAACAAAAGTGAAAAAATCTTGTCTAAATCTTGTTGTAAAACTAAGAAGCTCTAAAGAAAACAGTAAAGATGATTTGCTATGTAAATTAGATGATACTGTTTTTAAAGCACTATATAACAAAAGAAGAGTTTTATTCAATTTAGAGGACAAATTCTTAAATATCAAATAACATGAAGTTCTTTTTTCTGAAGAAATTTCCTTTCTTAAAAGAAGCTAAGGGTCATAAAAGAATATCACAAGGGATACTTAGGACTGAACATGAGAAAGGTTAAACAAGAAAAGAGGGGTTTGAGTTTTAAGATTGCAAATTTGAAAAATCAGCAAAAGACCTAGATCAGTTGTTAGCATTCAGATAACGTTACAAGAGTCATAAGGGTTTGGTTATATAATGTAGTCCCCTCCATGTCACCTCATCCTTTGGAATTCTTAATATAACCAACACCTTTAGACTTATCTTATCAGAGTCTTTAGAAGAATTCAAAGAGAACCTGAGGAAAATGTTATGGTCCTAGGATTTCAAGTTTAAAGCCAAACCACTTATTCTGAATAAGAGTCAGATAATCTAAGTAGAAATACTGAAGACTCTTTAAAACAACAACAAAAGACTGATTCTAAAACTAGCTCTGTTAAGTCTCCACTTAAGGTAGACAAAGATTGGAAAGAAAAGTTTTTATGTCCTGCTAATCATGTTAGGGAAGAAGAACCTAAGAAAGCTAGAGAGAATAATGATGCTCCAATTATTGAAGATTGGGTGTCAGATGATGAGGATGATGATGAGCCTAACCCTAAGGTTGAAAAGAAAACTGTCATACCTACTGCTTACTAAAGAAAGAGTATTGTAAAACCTGAAATAACCCAAGTTAAGAGGTCAGTTAGGTTTTGGAAAAGAGAGAGTAAAGGTCACAAAGATCTAGATTAAACCAAAAATTGGAATGTTAAAATCCAATCAATTATGATGTAACTTTTTTTAATAACAGGCATATATTTATCTGTGTAGAGATTTGAATCACTTCAATACATTTGTCCTAAAAACCTCACATCTAGTGCACGACAATCATATGGCTCCAAAAGCATCTTAATGAAGACTGTCCCTAAAATATTTTAACAACTTGGCAAGGCTTGTTAATACTTTTAGATCTGTTAACACAGTTAACCTTTTTAGTACTGCTAGGTCGTTTAATTAACTGTAAGGCCTATATACTGCTCACCCAAAAACAACCAATTCATTAAGCTAACCAAGATTTATGTTTCAAAATCAAGCACAATCAACAGATCACTAAAAGACAGGCCCTTTTACAAGAGAACAGCATTAACAAAAAGGTCTTATTATCAAAGGTTTAATACTGGTAGGCAAAATGTTAATACTGTTAGGGCAAGGGGATTTAATGTTGTTTAGCCCTCAGCATGTTGGGTTTGGAGACCCATCAAACCCAATGGTGATCACTGGTTTTCACAAATAAAATTACATTGATAGCAAAGAGGGCAGTTCCAAGTCAGTAATGGCTTGGGTCCGCCAAAAAGAAAACTAACATTCGTAAAGTTTTGTAGTGCAGAGTCACTTCACAGCTAAATGAACTAAAGGCTTATTGATAGAGGAACTGCTCAAGAGGCACATGACTGAAACATAGCCCATCTTTCATATTTCAAAAGATTTTGATAGAAGGTTAAGTATGACTGTTTGGTGGAGGAGCCATGGAGCAGAATTACTGCCACTGTAACTAATAAAACACATAATCATGATAATTTTAGATGATGTGTACTTTGTCAAAGAGTTAAAGTTCAACCTCTTTAGTATCTCACAGATGTGTGACAAAAAGAACATAATGTTCTTTTTACTAATTCTGAATGTCTTGTTCTGTCTCCTAATTTTAAGTTGCCTGATGAAAATCAGATACTTCTTAAAATTCCTAGACAGGATAACATGTACAGTTTTGATATGAAAAACATAGTTCTTAAAGATAGTTTAACTTGTCTAGTTGCAAAGGCTACATCTGAAGAATCAATGCTATGGCATAGAAGGCTTGGTCATATAAATTTTAAGAATATTAATAAACTATTCCAAAGAAAATCTTGTGTAAGAGATCTAACCTTAAAAATGAATTAGAATACCAAAACAAGTTTTTGCTTGTCATAAAGGCAAGCAACACAGAGCCTCTATGTAAGACCAAGCCTTTATCCAGTTACAAAGCCTTATTTTTTATGGCTTGCACATGGAATCTCTTTGGTCCAACTTTTGTTAGTAGCCTAATGCATAAAAAGTACTGCTTAGTAGTCACTGATGATTATAGTAGATTTTCATGGGTTTTCTTTTTATCAACTAAGGATGAAACAACTGATTATCCTTAAGAATTTTATCAAAGAAGTAGAAAACCTATTGGATAAGAAAGTAAATAATCAAAAGTGATAAGATGGAACAGAGATTAAAAATCAAGTGAAGGATGATTTCTGTAAGGAAAAAGTATAAAAAGAGAAAATAGTGTAGCAAAGGACTTCCTCAGCAAAATGGGTAGATGCTTAAAAGGAAAATAGGACACTCATTTAAAGGTGCCCCCCCTTCTAAAACAAAGTTAGCTGACTCTAAGTTTCCTACCACATTTTGAGGCAGAAGCATTACACTGCTTCTGCTATGTCCAAATAGAGGTAGTTAATAGTCAAGCCTACATAACAAGACTCATTATGGAACTCTTTAGAGTTTTTAAAACCAGCTATCGGTTTCATAAAACTTTTGGATGTCATGTTAAAAAATTTTTCACAAGTACCTTAAGATAAGTTGTTGCAATTTTGATGGAAATAGTAATGAAGGGATCTTAGTTGGATATTCCTTAAGTAGCAAAGCATTATTAGGTATACAACACCTAAACCAGGAAAGTTCACAGGAAAACCTTGCATATTGGGTTCTAAGAGAATAAGCCATATAGAAGGGAAATGGTCCAAAGTGCTGTTTTTGATCTTGATTCTCTAACCAAATCAATGAATTATGTTACCAGTGGTTTGCAGAACATTTTTTCTAATCGACTTTGCAGGTAAACTAATAAGTTTCTAAGTCTAAGTAACCATCATCTCAACAAGATCATGATTGTATTGTAATGCCAATTGGAAGATGCTTCATATTTTGGTTTTGATGCAGACGCCACAAGGGGGGTCGTCACAACCAAACTGCTGCAGATGCTCAAATACAAGATAAAGATAGGTTACAAGATGAGAATGATGCTTCAGAAAAGTCTTTTGAAGATAGTAGTCTTAAGGATAATGGTACTACTGATCAACAAGTTAATATTGCCAGCCCAGAAGTTAATACTGGTAGTAAAGATGTTAGTACTATTATTCCTGAAGTTAATACTGCTACCCCTGAAGACTTGGTAGGACCTAGTCATGCATCTGAAGTCACACAAGTTGGAGGACCAAGAAATTAAATTGGGGAACATTCCACAATCCACACAAGAATTCACAAAGATCACCCAATTGATCATGTGATTGGTGATGTGCAGTCATCTGTTCAGACAAGAAGAATGACATCTTCTTACTCTGAACTAGGATTTCTTCGTGCTATATATGAAGGGAAGACTCATAAGGACCTTCATACATGTCTTTTTGCTTGTTTCCTCTCTCAGGAAGAACCAAAAAGGGTCTCTAAAGCTCTTATATCCAGCATGGGTATAAGCAATACCAGGAGGAACTCCTACATTCAAGACTGCAAAGTCTGGATCTTTGTGGTGATTTACCTAAAGTCATAGAGCAATTGTACAAAGTGGTATAGCAGAAACAAGAAAGATGAAAGTGGGGATTGTCATCAGAAAAACAAAGCAATACTTGTTGCTCAAGGACATACTCAAGAAGAGGGCATAGACTATGATGAAGTCTTTGCACCTGTGGCTAGAATTGAGGCCATAAGAATATTCCTGGCTTATTGCTACAAATATGGGGGTTTATGGTCTACAAATGTGAGTCAAAAGTGCTTTCCAAGTATGGTCAAATGAATGAGGAGGATCTATGTATGTCAACCTACAGGTTTTGAAGATCCTTGACCATCTAGATATAGTCTATAAGGTATGAAAGCATTATATGGACTGCATCAAAGCACCTAGAGCTTTGTATGACACTATTGGGGCCATTATCTCTTGTGCAATGGTTTTCAAAGAGGAAAGATTGACCAAGTACATTACTCAACAAGAAGCAACAGGGACATAATCAAGCTTTTTTTTTTCAACTATGTGAGATGACAATTATCTTTTGGATCTACAAAGAAGGGAGTTATGGATGAGTTTGAGCAAGCTTATTGAAAGATAAGTTTCAAATGAGTTCTATAGAGATACTTAACCTTCTATTTAGGTTTACAAGTCCAACAGAAAAGAATGGCATTTTTATCAGTCAAGAAAAATATGTTCATGAGAATTATGAGAACGTACAACTCACAGATTTGAAGTCTGCCTCTACACCAACATATTGTGGTAAAAGCCTTTGGATCAAGAGTGGAGATGCACTGATGTTGATAGAACTTATTTATAGATTCTATGATATGATCTTTGATGTAGCCTTAACAGCATCAGGCCAGATACCATATGTTTGCAGTCTGTCATTTGCTAGGTTAAGAGTTCTCTAAAAGAAACCCATCTTTAGCTGTTAAGAGAATTTTTTTAGATTACCTTAAAGGAAAACCATCATAGGACTTTGTTTCCTAAAGGATTCTCCATTGTAATTCATTTGCTTACCCAGACAGTGATTATGGCATGGAGCTACACAAGATAGGAAAGTCAACCATGTAGGTAGTTAGATTTTTGGAGATCGGCTGATCTTCTTTGGCCATGCAAGAAACGAAACTGTGGTGTTGCCACTTCTACATATGAGGCTGAATATGTGGCTGATGCAAATTGCTGTGGACAGGTTCTCTGGATACAAAACTAACTGTTGGACTATGGGTACAATTTCATGAATACTGTTATTTATATTGACAATACTAGTACTATCTCATAAATAGAAAAGCCATTTTAACATTTTAAAACAAAACATATAGAGATTAGGCAACAATTTTATAAAGAGATTAATGGCTAAAAAGTTGATTTCAAATGGCAAAGATTGAACACTGGAAACATAATGATCAGATCTTCTTACAAAAGGTTTTGATGCCTAGTAATTTCAGTTACTTGTGTCTTAGTATTGGAAAACTCAATCCCTAATGCCCATATCTCTGTTTGTTTTTTGTATAGTTTGTTAAATAAGAGAACTTTAATCTTTGTTGTGAATTAATAGCTGCTAGTTTAAAATTAGTTACTATCAAGTTATATTTAAAACTGTTTGTCAAAACTGTTACTTATAGTTAGTACTGCTAGTTATTTCTATTCATTGTTAATCCTGTTAGTACCATTTAATACTGCTAAACAAGAAAAATGGTTAGATTATGTTTTTCTTGGTTTTGAGCTAAATCTTTCAGGATAAGCAATGAAGTGTGAAATTGGTTACTCAATGGTTCAATTATTTAAAGGGAGGAATGTTGTTTGTATTCACAAGTTGTTGGTTTTAACACCACACCACAAATGGTCATCAGTTCACCATTGTCCTTAAAGACATTAAGAAAAGATACAAGTCCAGAGCAATGGCTACTGAAAAGACTTATCAAAATCTGTTGATAGTTGATCGTTTTACCTCAAAACTATATGGTTTATCAATCACACAAGTTTTAGAAAGAAGCATTAGGCAAGTCCAAAGCAAACGACTATTGGTAAAGACTACTCAAATCCGTTAATGGCTGGTAGTTTGCCAAAAACTATACTTTGTGTGAATTTGTGAGCCAAAAGAATAGAGAGAATTGGTGACTCAAAACAGAAAGAGAGATTTTGAAAATAGACCGAGTAGTAAGAAGTGAGTTTAAAGAATTTGAGAAGTATAAAATGATGAACTTAAAAACAAAAGAAAGAATTGTGTGAAGTTATTTTTGACTATACAAAACTTTTGGTAGTTTTGTACCATACTTTTGGGTGGAGAAGTTAATACTGCTAAGGCTAATTTAGTACTCAAGGACAAACTTTAGTACTGTTGTGATGACCGTTAGTACTGGTATTGGCCCTAACAGATTTTTTCATTAATTAATTAAGGCCGTTGGATATTTTTTGCCAAATACCATGAAAATAGGGTTTATGTACTCATTGGAATTTCTTGATCTTTCTATATATACATTTGATTTAATCATGATAAACTTAATTTCCTTAAGTCGGTCAAACCATATCTCTACGTTTCTCTATTTAAATCTCAATTAACTTTCTCCAGCCTTCCATATATTCCATCCACAATCAAATCCCACACGATTACTACACTTTTATTCATGGCAAATTTTGGATTTTATTGACAAGCACAACGAAGGGTAGCGTTTTTAGAGAAATTACAGAAGTGCAGGGTTTCATCAATCATCAATTTTCCTAAAATCCGAAAAGTCAACACTCAATAAATTGCTATGCCCTCACAAAGAAGCCAGATGTTTATATTTCTTTTATTAAACAATTTTGGAGGTCTGTTGAAGCTACTACTGATGATAATGGAGAAGTCCAGATTACTGCTACCATTGATGGTCACTCAATGTCTATCACCGAAGCAAACTTAAGATGACCATCTCAAAGTTGGTAAGATCATGATGGTATTACTTCTATACCCAACTCGGAGATTTTTGAGCAGTTGGCACTCATGGGATATCACACAGATTCAGATAAGTTAACTTTTCAAAAGGGTGCTTTATTTCACCTCATGGAGTTTCTTATTCACAATAATTCTATCATTGCCTTAGCCCAAAGAAATACTGCATAGGAGCAGATTAGTAGTAACATTGGCACTGTTGTTATCTGTTTTAGCTACCAATAGGAAATTTAACTTTCTATTTATTTTTGAAGCAAAAAGGTGTCCAATATTTCTAGCCTCTATAAGTTTTAAATGTACCCTAGGTTCATATCAAATATGACTTAGATATTGCAGAGGAAACAACTTCAACAACACTCAAAGACATCTCATGTACCCTCACTTAGCATCATTAGTTTTTATAACATACGAAAGCCTACAACAGGATATTCAGGCCAGGAAGTTGATTTATTTCCTACTATGCTAGATGTTTCTAAACTTTTCACTTCACCTTCAAGAATCACATCCTCACCTTCCCACTCACATGAACCTTCACCCTTACCTGAACCTTCAATTGAATCATTCACCTGCACCTTCATTATGAACACTCACTGATCATACCAACTGCTCGCACCAACAACACCCATCACCAACACAACCATCAACTAGAGCAGAACACCATTTTCCTACACCCCTATGACTCACCTCTCCATGTTGTTCACTCACATGGAAGTGATGAGGGTAGCTTGAAACTAATACATTGACAAATTTTTGGTTACCAAACTATCTAAGAGGATTGGAGTCTTAGAGGATGACTTGAGGAAGACAAAGAAAACTTACAGTTTTGCTTTCACTAAGCTCATTCTAAGGGTCAAGAAATTAGAGGGTAGAGTCAAGATTGGAAAAGCAAGGAAAAGAGCTAAGGTTGACCTTTCTTTGAAGATGATGACGATGTTGGAGAGATGATTCTCCAAACAGGGAGGAAATTATCAGATGCAGAGGTTCAAAGATAAAGCAAGTACTAGGACACAGAACCTTTTATTCAAGAAGTGACTCCCACTGAAGTCATTCAAGATTAAGAAAGTAGTGAGAAAGGGAGTGCTGAAGTTAGTACTGCTGGTGCAACAAAAGGTACTGCTAGTAAAGTTCCAGTGGTTAGTACTGCTGAGGAAAATATTAGTACTACTGGAAGAACTGTTACTTATATAAGAAGGAGTGAAGAGAAAAGGACAAGAAAAGACAAGGGAAAAGCAATAATGATAGAGTCTAAGCCCAAGAAGAAGTCTAAGAAAGAGATTGAACAAGAAAGGTTAAGTTTTGCTAAAGCCATCAGACTGGAAGAACAAATGAATAAAGAACAAAGGGCACAGATTGCAAGGGATGAAGAAATTGCTAGACAGTGGGATGAAGAGGAAAGGCAAAGAGCTATGTCTGAAGCCAAGACCTATACAACAGAAGAAATGGATATGGAATGATCCTTCCAGTCATAAGTATCATGCTCTAAAGATGAACCAAAGACAGTTATACCCAAGCAAGGAGGAATATGGTTAAATCCTTTGAAGAATCAGGGAAACTACCAGATTAGTGACATCAAAGGAATGTCCCTTATAATGAGATTAGGCCAATAATTTGAAAAGGTTGGGATTTTAACCAACACATTGGCTATGCGCATGAAGTGAAAAGATGCAATCCTCCATACAAGATGTAAAGAAAAAGATGTTTGAAGCACAAAAGAAATGAAAGAAGTTGTTAAAGAATCCTGGAGCAAAAAGAAAGAACCTATCTTACTAGAAAAAGAAGTACTGTTAAGAGACAGAAGATAGAGATAGATGATGAGAAGGAAGATCTCAAAGTTTACTTAGACATAGTTCCAAGAGAAGAGTTGAGATCTTCTCACTCAACAAAGGTATCCAATTGTGGATTGGGAAGACTTAACACGTTGATATAAAATTTTCATGTATTAATCAAATCTTCTTTCCGAGGAGATGGCAGTCTAAGAACTATAAGGTTTTGAGTGAGATTTTGAAGGGGTTTTGATAGACAGAGATGTAGAGGGAAGTGTACAGATTATCAAATAAAGGTATCGGTGCTTCAAGAACCTGAAAGAGTATATTTAGATGCTTATAGGGAACTGTACACTTTATTTGAGCCTGATGAAGAAGATGAATATGGAAGGAATCAGCATGAATTTAATTGTGATAAGCTGTGAGTTTAAAAAATATTTATTGTGGTATTTTACATTTTAACTAAATGCAAATGGTATAGCCATACACATTGCTGACAAGACGACATAACCCGTAGAGACCCTTCTTAAAACATTAAGGACAATGTTCAGTTCTAGTATGGGGGGATCTATCGATTTGATTGTGCCTGCAGCCGTTGTTTTTGCGTAATCCTGTTTTTACCACCAAAATACCAAAAAAATGAAAAAATTTAAAAAATTTCAAAAATAAAATAAGTGTTTTGTCACAATTTTGACTTTCCCGCTGGGTAGAATAAGAACGAGAAATGTTGAGCTCTAGCTTGTTCCTTAACTTTAAGACTAAGCATTCGCGGATATTTGCGAAGAACGAGAAATGATAGAGTTAATTATGAGTTAGATGCTAAACAAGGATTAGATGGAAATCTTAAGAGCTCATAAGTGTAGTTTGTGGCTTTTCTCTCCCATAAGCTTCTAACCGGACTAATAATACGTGCTCTTTTCTAAAATTAAACTTATATCAACAATTTTTGAAGTATGGTCGATATCAATAATTTTAGTCTCTATATCATGGTAATGTAAAAAAATGTGAGGTAATAATAATAATAATAATAACTGTGGGCTAATAAAAGTTTACTGCATCTTGCCGGCTCACAACCGATGTTGCAGCCTTCTAAAAGGTCGAGGATTTCATTAGTTTAAAGGATGTGTAATTATATTAAGTGTAGTAAATGTGAATTAATAAATATAGGGAAAATCTCTCTTTCTTAAATTTAAATATGCTTTTGAACTAAGACTATTACATTTTAAGTTGTGATTTTATGTATATATATATACGGGAAATATGAGTTTTTTGAAAAATAGTCTGTTGTGGGGTGTCAAAAGCCTGGTCATCTTAGCCGCAAGGTCTGGGATGTGCCAAGACGAAAGTCGCCTACATGGGATGATCTCGCCTTCAAACTCATTTTTCTCGGGTGGAATATTGAAGCATAGAAATTTTGCAAAACGGTGATCATTGGTTGGAATTCGAAATGCACATTCACAAGAAGATAATAATTGTCGGAGTGAAAAGTTTCACCAGTTAAAATTGGAGTTAGTGTTAGCATCTTACTTGTATTTAACGGTGATTTCGTTTTAAGCTTGTTTAGAATAAGTGAAAAGTCCTTAGGAAAACGCTGAATTTATCCTTTTTTGGGGCATTTTAGTATTGAATATTTCTTGTGCTATGATCCTAAAGTTTTTTCTATAAACGAAAAGTCAACATGTTAGTTAGTTGCTTAAAAAGAAAAGTACAAAAAAATGAGAAAAAGGACAAATACAAAAATATGTGTGTGAATAAGTGTAAATATTTAAAAATGATAAAAACGAGGCTTTCTAAAGCTATTGAGTCTTTAATTCCCTTTGATGAACGCTTAGCTACTTTTCGAGGTAATTAGTCGATGAGGATTGAGATTCTTAGTTTTCTTAAGTGTTTACTTATGGCATTGCGTGAGGACACGGCAATATCTTAGTATGGGGGATTTTGGTATGTGCTTAAATACACATACCTTTGACCTAATAAAACGTGCTTAAAAGACTAAAAACATACCAAAAATACATTGTATTTATGTGTTTTGCATTTATGTTGTGCAGGTAACGGATATCTAAGAAAAGGATAAAAAAACGAAGCCAAAACGGACAAAACCGAGCACGGAATGGAAAGAGTGTGAAAAGTCAAAGTCAAAGTCAACCAAAAAGTCAACCAAGTCAAAATCAAAAGTCAAAGATGAAGCTGATACCGAAGAGATACTTAATGGGCCCACCCGCACCCAACTAATGGGTCGGGTCAGCCCATTAAGCATTTATGTACAAGACTTATAAGACTTAAGTCATATAAAAGCCCAATACCCTTTTAAACTATACCTGGCCCAACATTTAAGCCCATAACACCCGTTAACTATCATTAACCCAACACCCCCTTAACCTTCACATCGTTAGTCCTCAAGGACTAACATTGTTAGTCCAAAAGGACTAACGATGCAAACATATGACAAAAACAGGGGATTAACCCCGTTATCTCCAAAACAAACACACCCATTTTTCCCGCCATCACTATTCATCATCTCTTTCCCTCGACCACTGCACCCCCAGACAAAAACATCCCTCTCCCACCTCAACCCCACTTCATAAAACAACAATTCCACCTTGGCAATCCTAAACAACCCCATTCGTCAAGGAATGAAGACAAAGATTCAATGGCTTTGATCATACGACTTGGAGAACACTCAAAATGGAAGGCTAGGATCGATTTTGGACTTCCCTCACACAAGAGACACACCCTTTGTCTCTCTCACAAAAGAAACACACCTCAAAGGGACCCAAGACTTGAAGAATTCTATATAAATAGGACCCTTTTGTAAGCCCAGGAGGCATGTAGTTTTTAATCTAGTTTTTAATTTTTCAGCTTATATTAAGTTTTTAAGTTTATTGTAATTTACTTTTAAAAGTCTTGTACTCTTGTTTTTAAGTTAATGAAATTTAAGTTTTTTATGTTAAATCCTATTTTTAAGTTAATGTCATTTATGTTTTAAAAACGTTTATAAGCTCACAAAAGCTCTTTTTAACTCATACTTAAGCTGTTAACTTAAACAATATGAGTTTTTCCATAACTTATATTGTTTAAGCCACTTTTACCAAAAATCACTCAAAAAGCTCATTTGGAAGATAAGCCAGAAAAGGAAGGGCTTATAGGGGTTTTACTAGCTTGTTTTACACAAGCTAGAGCTTGTAGATAAGCTCTCTAAGAGCCCTTTTATCCCTGTTTTGAGCAAGGGATTTGTAAGTCCTCATTTTTTATCTTTAGCATTTACTGTTCATTTGCTTATTCTTGCTTATTATTTGCTTATAACTGCTTGTTTATACTTGTTATTGTCTTTAGTTAATAGTTAGTGCTTACTTGTTGCTTATATCTCATTTGTTTAAGTTTTTCATTAAAACTGCTTAATTTAGTTTTAAAACTGCTTATCTTTGTTTGCTTATTTTAAGTGCTTATCTGTGATTGGAATTTGCTTATTATTAGATAATATTGCCTTGTTGTTATCTGTTTTCAAAACTCCTTGCTTAAATCTTTAAAATTCAGCTTTAAAATAGATTATGAAAACTTAAAGGGGTGTTTGGCTTAAGGGCTAAAATGGGTCAAATTGTGTTTAAAAACTATTTGGGTCACTAAGCTAACTTATGCAAGCTTCTTTTAAGTCTTTCTAACCTGTTTTAAAGAATTTTAAAGTCTCTAAGTGAGTTTTAAGGTATTATCTATAAGTTGTAAGAATCTGTGGTGACAAAACAGATTTTAAGAGCTTATTTGATAAGGCTTTTAAAAACAGCTTTTAAGCATTGGTTTTATGTTGTTTTAGTTGTCAAAATGCAGTAGTAACAAGATTGGTCAAGTGCATTTACAATTGTTGTTTTAGTCAAAATCTGTCAAGTCTAGTTTTAAGCTTCAAAATGCCAATTTTCATTCTTAAAATTTGATAAGCTTAAGTAGGTGTTAGCCTTTGGAATTACTTACATAAGTAGTTTGTAGTTCTAAGTTAATCTGTTTTAGCTTATTTTAGTTTTTAAAACTCTTTTTCTAGCTTAAATTTAGGCCTAAAATAAGCCATTTTGTCTTTTCAAAAGTTTGAAAAACTCAGTACCTACTAAGAGTAACAGCCATTTTAATTCAGCTTTTTCACAGCTCATTTGATTTTCAAAATGCTTTTTAATTGCTGATTCAGATAGCTTATTGTATAAGCTTTAAAGTTTGATAAGTCACTAAGCCATAAGGATCCATTTTCTAGCTTAAAAATAAGCTAGAAAGTGCCCCTTAGGCTGTTTGTTAACAGTTTTTAGCAAAAAGCTTAATTGTTTATTTGATGATTTTAGCTGTTAGGATTGCTTAAAATTTTGCTTAGATCTGCTTATTAGGTTAGTTTTAGAGTGATTTTAGCTTAGTTAGCTTAGGATAGAGCTTATTTGAGCTTATTAGCTTTTTTAGTTTAGCATCTTAAGTTAAAAGCCTTTTAGGTAATTTTGTCCTTTGAGCTAGGTTTAGCTTATTTTAGTTCCTAGGTGCTTATTAGGGTTAGGGTATTATCTAATTTTAGCTTATTTGTTGTTATGAGTGCTTATTTAGTCTAAAAAATGCCAACAGTTTAGCTTTTGTAGACTTAGTGTAAAAAGCCAATTCTGTCACTCTTTTTAGCTTATTTCTGGCTTATTTAAGCTTTTTTTAGCCTATTTAGTTTATTAGCCTATTTAGCTTAATACCAGCTTATTCAAATAAGCTAGTAACTCAGTTTTATTTTTCTTAGGATCAGCACTATTCAAAGCACTTTTCATAAATTTTTCATATTTTTCTAAATTAGTTTACTACTTTTAATCTTTTATTTAGTGTAAATCTGTTTTTAATTCATAAAAAATTATTAAAAAATCAAAAAAATATAATTCTTTTTTAGAAAATTAGCACTTTTAGTATTCGCATTTTTGCTTATTAGCAGCTTATTTTGATAAGATGTTTGACCCATCTTATTTTTCTTAGATTTAGCGTAGTTCAAGCTACTTTTTGTAATTTTTTCAGATTTTTTATAAATAGTTTAGTATTTTTAATATTTAATTTAGATTAAAACTGTTTTTAATTCATAAAAAATTTTAAAAAAGTCAAAAAAATATAAATCTTTTTTTAATTTTCTTTTATCATTTAGGAATGTTAAAAATTAATTTTGCTTTCGTAGGGTTAAATTTGTAGAATTTAGTTTTTTAAAGAACGGGATTTGAATCCCGTTATCGTTTTTAGTGTTTTAGCTTAAATTGCTTTCGTTTTAGGGTTTCTTTTATTGGTTTTTTGCATTTTAAATTGTAGAAATAGAATCCAAACCAAAAAATCATTGAATCATTCAAAAACGCGATCACGAACTTAATCCCGATTCTCAATTCACACCTCGTCGGGACACGACCCGGGAAGGTTTTTTTAGGGTTTTGCTTTGGTTAAAAGTAAATCTTTTAAAAGCCTTACGGAATACTTATCTCTCTATTATTGATCTTATCCTTATTATATATTTATATTATATTATATTTATATATATTAAGTGGTGAATCAAACTCAATGGTTTGAAAGAATGGAGATTGTCTTCAATATCAGTAACTATGCAGTCGAGAACCAAGTTAAGTTTGCTACTTGAACCCTTCATGGTGTTGCCTTAACATGGTGGAAACCCATGTCAAGATAGTTGGTCAGAATGCCGCTCACAGCATGCCTTGGAACACACTTATGAAAATGATGCCTGCTAAGTACTGCCCTCGAAATGAGATCAAGAAATTAGAGATGGAGATCTGGGAGTTGAAGGTGAAGGGTACTGACTTGGCAAGTTATACTCAACGCTTTCAGGAGTTAGCTTTGATGTGCGGCTGGGGTGAATGTTTCGAAGATCTGATATATGATTGAGAAATATGTCGGTGGTTCTTACCGAATGATACATGGGAGAGTGTAATGGCGTCTAAGCGGAGGGACAATCGAAGATGCAGTTTAGTTTTCAACTGAGCTGATGGATAAGAAGATCCGCACTTTTGCTGAACATCAGGTTGAGAATAAAAGGAAGTTTGAGGACACTTCAAGGAACAATCAAAACCAACAACAACAACAAAACAAGAGGCAGAACACTAGCAGGGCTTACACTGTAGGGTCTGGTGAGAAGAAATATTACAGAGGATCTAAACCTCTGTACTCCAAATGCAACTATCACCATGATGGAACGTGTGCTCCTAAATGCCACAAGTGCAAAAGAGTTGGCCATCTGGTAGTGACTGTAGGAGTCCTACAAATGGCAATACTGCTAACATCCAAAGGGGCACTGGGGCGGGTCAGAAAGCGACTTGTTGTGAGTACGAGGCCCATGGACATTTCAAGAGGGAGTGTCCAAAGCTGAGGAACAACAACCGTGGTAATCAAGGTGGGAATGGAAATGATCCAGCAAAAGTATACGTGGTAGGCAATGCAGGGACAAACCCAGACTCAAACGTCGTCACGGGTATGTTTCTTCTAAACAACCGCTATGCTTCTATCTTATTTGATACTGGTGCCGATAAGAGTGAAGTGTTTTTTGGTCTACTCGATTTTAGAGCACAACAGGGTTATACACCAAACTATCTTAGATCACATTATTTAATGTTGCTGAACTTGCCGGCGGATGATTTAATTAGGTTAAACACTATCATTCGGGGTTGTACATTAAACTTCATAAATCATCCATTCAATATCGACGTAATGCCTGTAGAACTTGGTAGTTTCAACGTCATAATTGGTATGGATTGGTTGGCAAAGTACCAAGCTGTCATTGTTTGTGCCAAGAAAATCATTCGTATTCCCTAGGGAAATGAAACGTTGATTGTTCGTAGGTGACGAAGCGACGAGGGGAGGGAAACCGAGATAGTTTTGACATCATCTAGTGACACCTAAAATAGCATGAAAAGTAAAGCTAAAGGATGTCATGTCTTTTTGACACATGTTACTACAAAGATACTGAGGATTAAGGCAGAAAGAGAAGCGACTTGAGGACTGTACTGATGTTCGAGAGTTTTCTTGAAGTATTTCCCCGAGGACATGCTGGGTCTTCCTCTACTCCGAACAATGGAATTTTCAAATCGAGTTTATTGCCTGGGCTGCACTTGATAGCATCGAGCACCTTAACGATTAGCCTCCATCTAATATGAAGGGATTATCAGACCAAATCTAGGAGCTTTTTGAACACAAAGCTTCATAAGGCCAAGTCCTACACCTTGGGGAATCTATCGTCTTGTTGTCAGAAGAAGGATGGGGAATCATTTCAAAATGTGCATTGACTACCGAGAACTGAACAAGCTAACGATGAAGAATCATTATCCACTCCAAATGATTGACGATTTATTTGATCAACTACAAGGATCTAGCATTTATTCTAAGATAGACTTGTGATCAGGTTATCATCAACTTCAAATACGTGAAGAAGATATTCCGAAGACAACATTCATAACTCTATTATGGTCTTTACGTTGATGTTCCAAATTATGCTTTGGTTTTGACGAAATCACGGCTGGTATTTCATGGATCTTCGAGGAATCGGGTGTGAAAGCCATATTTGGATAAGTTTGTGATTGTCTTTATTAACGATATCCTTATCTATTCAAGGAACAAGAAGGAACATAAAGAACATCTTAAGGCAATTCTGGAATTGCTTAAGAAAGAGGAGTCGTATGCTAAATTCTTTAAATGTGAATTTTGGATTCCCAAGGTATAATTTCTCGGCCACGCAATTGATAGTCAATGAATTCACGTGGATGCTGCCAAGATCGAATCCATAAAAGATAAGGAATCTCCTAAAACACCAACAGAGATTCATCAATTTTTAGGTCTTGTTGGGTATTATCGAAGATTCATTGAAGGAATTTCGAAGATCACCAAGTCAATGACCAAGCTTATTCAAAAAGGAGTTAAGTTTGATTGGGGTGAAAAGGAGGAATCCGCCTTCCAGTTAATAAAGCAGAAGTTGTGTAGTGCGCCAATTGTGGCTCTACCTGAGAAAAACTATATTGCGATAAAGGAGTTAAGTTTGATTGTAGTATATTGCGATGCTTCGCATAAGGGATTGGGTGCTGTATTAATGCAAAGGGAGAAAGTAATTTCTTATGCATTACGCTAATTAAAA
>BQNB010076362.1:0-31179 GCA_026074375.1 Tanacetum coccineum
TATGGGCCACTTGGTAGATTGTACTAAGTTAGATGGTTGGATGGACGGTGTCGGATGAACGGCCCGTCTGGATGCTAGGACCAGGACGCTAGGCACAAAATGCTAGCACGGGATGCTAGGCCCAGGACGCTAGACACAGGATGCTAGGCATAGGACGCTAGGCACAGGATGCTAGGCCCACGACGTTAGGCCCAGGACGGGAGGTGTCGGATGGACGACACGTCAGGATGGCAGGCGCGTCCGGACAAAGACTGGATGGAAGGCACTGCATTAACCACCAGGTAATAGCCATGTGCGCATGAGTACCTGCTACCCAGATATCAAGGGATATGCTCCCCTGATTTTAAGAGATATGTTCCCTATGATGATGTCATCTATAGTGTTTAAGGTACTATAAATACAACCACACCCTTAGTGGTTAAACACACACTATCTTATCTCTCTCTACTTTCTCTCTCTATATATATGTTCATATCATATGCATAATCTTTCTAGTAGAGTTCTGACTTGACCGTCGGAGGGTGGTTCCCGGGGCTTCGGCCTCGGGTCCCCTTCTAACGGGTTCTCTCTTATTTGTAGCACGCTTCCATGCTCGAGATAAGGATGGATGGCACGTGGGAGCCATCAGTACCAGCCCGACGGAATTATGCTTCAACAACATCTCATATTAATTGGTGGATGAGCACTGAAATGTTGAGAAACAAAGCCATTTGGTACTAGCTAAAGGGCATGGGACGTTGAGGATGTTGTTAACTTGACTGTGAAGTTCTAAACTATTTCAACGATAATGATACATTTAGGTTGTTAGTACAAAATAGGTAATGGGTTAAAAAGAGGGATCTGAGAGGTTGTTGGACCAGGCCCAAGGGTGAGATCATGTACTAAGCCAAGTAATGGAATGGACCTCCTGCACAATCAAAGGTAAACCGTTAGTCTTACCGTGGGGACGGACCCCACGGTTAGACTCCGGCGTGAGAGTAAGTACACATGTTTGTCAGAGAATGTCAAAGTATGTGTGTGTGAAATATGATTAGAGAATCGTACCTTGTGGGGTGTCAGAGCACCCCTTTTTATAGGTGAGCAAAATATTAGGTTTTCCTAACATTTCGCTTATTTCTGTTAGTGGGCCGAAGTGGGACCCTCGTCGGGCAAGGGTCTACTTATAATCATGACTTGCGGAGTTGGGCTTGCCTAGCGGACTTCCGCTGCCTTACGGAGGCATCCTCTGAGAGCCCTCTAGAGCCTTTCGTCCGTCTTGCTGCCATCGGACCCTAGCCTATTAGGTTGGGCTTAGTTTCGTTCCATTGTGCCTTGTGATTGTCAATTGGGCTTGATTGGGACCCCATGCATGACTTATGTAGTCTAAGTCCAAAGGGCTGCTACATGTGTTATACGTCATCAAGTCCCCCCAGTCTAGTATGTTTATTGCGTTCGACGTTGTAGCGTGCGGTAGATATTACTAGACTCGGGTTCTAGTACTCTTCGTATCCTTGCATTTTCCATGATTACTTGTTTCTCCGTGACACTCTGTTACCCTTGTTAGGTGAGATGTGGGTGATGTGGCCTCTTCGTGGCCTTTCACCTTCTGACTGATTTGACGGTTTAGTCCACTTGCTTAACTCTCATCACTATCTTTACTTTTAATCCTAACCGTTGACTCCGGAGGTTATGGCCACGTGTAAGCATCCAGGGATACTTTGCATTTACTATACCGAGAGTATAAATACTTGATTTATTTTTCACTGTGTCTCTTCTACTTCTTCCACTGTTTTCGCCATTGTTAACAAATTTTGAGCTTTTTATCTTGATAATCTGTACTTCATCGCTTCTCGAAGAACCTCAAGTTTTCAGGTTAAGTTTTTAGTCCTCTTTCTTCCACCATGAGTGCTATTACGGATGTTAAGTGTGTTATTTCTCAGAAAGCATTTGATGCTTTTTGTGAAAAATTTCATATTCTTGAAGAGGTACACCTTGTTCTGCCTAATCAGGGTGATACACTACATGAGAGACCTGCTAGAAAGATTGGTTTATACACTAGGCTTTTTGACTTTGCCAACTTTAGGTTGCCTTTGTCCACCTTTCTTATTAATATACTTAGGCGCTTCCGCATCAATATATCCTAATTATCTGTTATTGGGGCGGCCAATGTTTCTCACTTTGAAATCTTGTGCCGTGTTTATGGGATTACACCGACCGTTGGGTTATTCCGTTGCTTCTATGTGAATTCTAAAAAGAATGGATGGATATCTTTCATTAAGCGCTCCGATAAATTTTGTATGCTATACGAAAACTCTTGATTCCCTCAAAAATTGGAATGATCATTTTTTTTGGGTTGATGACTTTGCTTGCCCTACGCGTTTTCCGTGGCATACTGCCAAAAACGTGATTAGGGATTACGCTACTCTTGTTGCTCACCCTTCTCCATTCCGGAAGTTCCCAGAAGCATTATTGTGCTTGGTTGGACTGAGCCGCTATTATCCTTTGGATGAGGAAATTTATCTCTAATTTTTGAATAAGAACGGAGGGGGTGGGTACCTTTAGCTATATATGTGTTATGTATTTTGCCATTGGTTGCTTTGTTTCTAACTGTGTGTCGGTTTTATGCAGAAATGGATCTCTTTACTTTCGTTCATACTCCAGATCCTACCAAAGTAAAGGTTGTTGAGCGGGAACGGAAGGAAGACGAGCCACCGTTGTTGGAGATTACCGTTGGTCGCACTGTTCCGCTGCTTCCAGTTGTGCCTGACCGCGCTGAAAGCGAGCTGGAAGCAAGTGTTGACAAGCTGTTTGATGATGGCGGTAGTGGTACCCAAACGGGGCAAGGAGATTTTCGTCCGATGGTGGCGGTGGGCACAGGCATTAATAAAATTTCCATTCAGTTACGTGAAACTACGGGAGTATTGTTAACTGAGGCCCGGTGCACTTTGCAACCAAAACGTCAAAGAAAAAGAAAAAATGTGGGTGTTGATGCTGGTGAGCCTTCGTATCCTCCTAAAAAATTAAGGGAGGATCACGGAACCCCTAGTGGAGCTTCCGTGGGTGGAAAATCCAGGTCTTCTCTTCAACAGTTACTTGTTGGGGCTGTATTGAATGCGGAGGTCAGGGGTGAGATTGTTCCCACTTTTCCCTTCATGACATCCTTCGTATCTGCCACGCCGGAGCGTGAGGACAGAGATCACACTGACTCTATTACCGGGCATAATCTCCGAACCATTAGGGCTCCGCAAAGGTTTGTTATCTCTTCAGACTCTTCTCACCATTCTGGTGCTAATGTTGCGGAGGCTGAAGTTGATTCTCTTGTCAGGTCCTCTGCTCCAGTAATGACAGCTGTTACTACCACTACCCCTATGGCTGATCCTATTCTGGTTGTTAAAGATAAAATTTCTAAGCCTTCTTTGTTTGCTGCCGATTCTTCCTCCGCTGGTGGAGCTGACCCTAATGCTGGTATTTTTTCAGATCTTACCGGAAGTGACTTTCTTGTCAGCGGTGTCCACACTGTCGTCGACCCTGATACCGACCTTCAGAAAGTTTACGTTCCTGAATGGAGCGTGACCAATGGGTCCCGTCTTGATGACGGTTGCGTCTGTCGCGAGATGGTGGATGAATTTGCTCCTCCAAAATTCTTTGCATCTGTTCGGGGAATGGAGCATGGTCAGTTATTTACTGAATTCAATGTCGGAGCTGCTCGCCAGATGTCTCTACTTGATAGCTCTATTTCCTTTTTTTCTAACTTTTTAAGGTGTAATTTGATTATGGGTATTTTGGCACGGAGCGGTGTGGAGCTTTTTGGGATGGTGAACGGTGAGAAATGAGCATTTTGATTTTTAGTGCTTGTTTGGCAAAAGGAGCGGTGAACGTTTTGATTTTTATTAGTCATTTGTCAAATGAGTGGTGAGCGGTGCTATTTTTTAAGAAAGCTAGTTTTTCCAATGCTTATTTAAGAAGCATTGACAAATGAGCGATGACATGTGACAACTACTGCTCACTACTACCGCTCACAACTACTGCTCACGACTACTACTTACAACCATAGACGAAGGATATCAAGGGCAGGGGTGGGCCCTGGCCCCTCCAATATTTTTTCCATTTAGTGTAATTTGTTATTGGAGTTTATTGCAAAGAAAAATATTTATTTGATAATTTGGCCCCCCTAAAATGAGTAAATGTCACTTTGGCCCTTTGCAAAAATGATTCAAGCTCCGTCCCTGCTCACAGCTTACCGCTCACAGTTACCGTTCGTTTTAACAAACATACCCTACATATTAATACACAAGACTGAAAAGAAAAAAGTAGATGGTGGTGGTTGAAGGCAAATTCATAGTTAGCTTTATGATGGTACATATGTCCCAATTAAAATGACTACGACTCTGTCTAAATAACCCCAAATCATTGAATCAAAACGTGTCAAGCAGTCCCAAACACCCCCTAAATGCGATTATTATATTATTTTTTTTGGTTAACCATGATTTCGCCGATTAATTTATGAGGTTTGAACTCACAACCACACAGACTCAAACCAAGTAAAGTCTTTCTTTTTTAAAATGTTGACGTAACTACTTCAAAATTGTTTGCACCTAGCCTCACACATTTTAGAGTAATAGTCACAAGCTCTTTTTCCACTGAGTTACCCTTCAGTAGGGGTGGCAATTCAGGTCGGGTTCGGGTTGATAAGTCAGCGTGTTAGAAAACCTCAACCCGAGCTTGACCCATTTAAATAACCGGGTCAACTTTAGCTGCTGATGTCACTAGTCTTGTCTGCCGTTGGTGGGATTTAGTTTGGTCGCCTCTCGGTTCTTATTCCGAATGGCTTTCGTGGTTCAATTCCATCAGGTTGGGATCTAATTTAAAATCTATGTTGGAAGGAGTTTTCTTTGTTACTTGGTGGTGCTTATGGAACTTCAGGAATAGATTGCTCTTTGCGGCTCAAAAGCCTCGGAAGGATGTGATTTTTGATGATATAGTAGCGCGTTCTTTTAGTTGGTGTAATGCTAGATGTAGAAGTTCTTTTTCTTGGGATAGTTGGCTCCAACATCCTTCTTTGATTCCTTTGTAATGTTGTTCTAGCTCCTTGCTAGTTTTTCAATAAAGTTGTCGTTAAAAAAAACTACTAGCAGTTTAAGGTAGTACTTGATAATGACTTAAATATCTTAATGCATAAATATGTAATATATTAAGTCATTAACCGAGGGTTTGTTTGGTGCTTAAAATAAATGGATAACCTTCCGGAAAAAAATCATAAGAGTGAGGGTCTTTCAATTAAGATATGTTTTTGGACTAGAGGTGATTATATATATAACCACCTCTAGTCCAACTACAAATACATAAGTACCTCATATCCTTTTAACTTTCTATCATCTTAATCTTCATTTTAGTATTTAATACTTTAATTTGACATTTATTATTTGATGTTTCATTTATTAATTTATGAGAAATATATACTTTGTTAGAACTAATATTTGACAATTGAACTTTTTTTACCTAAATTTTTTGTTTATTATCTATCATTAAATTTTAAAACACTATACTATTTAGAGATTATCATTTAGAGATATATTGATGTTTGTAATACTAGTAATATTGTAATCCATAATAATGTTCTATTTATATTTTATATATTATTCTATATATTAAATTAAATCTAATCTTCTTGACTTATCATTAAATATATCCAAGCTTCATATATATAACTACTTTTAATTTTAAAAAAAATTACTTCATATCCTTTTCAACTCTTTGTACTCTCAATATTTTATTTTAATATTTAATACGTGTACAATTAATATGTGAACTCCAATTAATGATTTATGGGAAACACATATTATGTTTGCACTAATATTCAACAATTACATTTTACTCATTTGGATTAGGGATCCAGTGAGAAGTAAATTAAAATAAAAAGTGGTGAGAAGTGACTAAAACCACACATTTGAGATGCAACGACTTTTATTATATGCATTTCTATTCATCTAGATGCATCATTTTGAGTTTTGAAAGTTAATTTCATGTGTAGATGGTGCAAAATGATTTTCATGATTTTGACACATGTAGAGGACCAAAAAACAAGAGAAATCATGAAATGCATCTAATATATGTATCTAATTAAAAGCTAAAAAACACATTATGATGCATTATAATGCATATAAAATTATAGATATGCATCTAATTTAAGTCGGTGCATCTCGGATATGCGGTTATACTTACTTCTTATCCTTCTTATTTTAAGAAAACTTCTCATTTGATCCTAACTATTTGTATCCATTATTTATGGTCTAGCATTAATATTTCTAATTTTTAATATAATAATATTTAATTATTTTTGGTATTTAAAGATATGTTTTTGTACTAGTAATAATACTGTTGTAATACATATATTATAAAAGTCTATCAGTATTTCACATTATGACTTAATTTATTGTTATTTCTCTTATTTTTTTAATTTAAAATATCTTCTTATTCTGATTTTTAAGTCTTACGACATATATTTGTTATGACCAAAAAGAAGTTTTTGATATCTATATGATTAATATTGATAGATTCATTTATTTTTTTTCATAAAATAGTCATGATTTTGCGTACACATGACTACTACAAATTATCTAGACTTTGCAATGTATAACTGGTGAAATTCAGGTAATATTAGAAATTCAAATTATGCTTTGCGTACTATCTTACAAGATATTCGTATAGATTACTAACATTATTATTTGATAATGACTAAGGTGCTGTTTGAAAAAGACTTAATTGACTTAATATGAAAAAAACTGAATTTATTAAGTCATATGAAAATTGTTTGTTAATGACTTAATTGAGAAAGATGACTGAAAATATTAAGTATAAAATTGAGGCTTAGTCCTCACATTATGTCATCTGTTAATTAAACACGGACTATGATAAAATTTATCAAACAAGCCTAAATGTCTTATTGCATTTTATGTAAATTTATTAAGTCATTAACCGATTGTTTGTTTGATGCTTAAAATAAATGGACGATCTTTCGGAAAAAGTCATAGGAGTGAGGGTCTCCCAATTAAGTTTTCTTTTACATATTTAACCCCCCCCCCTCTAATTTTATCCAATTAATTTTTATTTCAACACTTATTTCATATAAAAATGTATATATGTATTTTCTCTAATTCAGACACTTTATTAAGCACACAAAACAAACAATCATTTATTCATTTACAAACAAATAACATATACTCAAACATTAATTTTAATTTACAGAACTTAATACAGACAAAACAAACATCCCTTTAGATATCAAATTGACAGATGTAATACTAACTTTTGTCATTATCAAATTATTCCTAAATTTATACTACAATTATATGATATTTATCACATGTAATAAGGTATAAGTAAATAAATATATTACATGTGTTTAAACTTATTATTCTCACTTTTAAGTTTCCATTACTTTTATTACGCATATATGAACTACAACATTTGTTTTTCTTTTAATAATTTATGAAGTTTTTAAACATAACGTAGTTTCAAAAGGTAGTGATAATATATATAAAAAGTGAATTAAAAAAACTTTGATTTTAAACTACGTTGGATAAATAACTTAAAAGGTAAAAGCTATAAATAGCAAACGTGCTTATCAATTTGTCTCGGATAGAATCTTACTTTATTTATTACACATATTAAATTGTAATTCTTGTTGGCATGTTTCAATAATAACTATGAGATTAATTCACACCACACACTTGGCACTTTCGTATATAATGCGGACTGAAATACCATAAAAGAATGTATAACCTAATTCCAATGTCCCCACCAAATATCTAAAACAACTACACACAAACACACAACACCTCACAACAACCAACAATCAACTCCTTCTCTTATTTTTATTTTATCAATTAAAAAACCAAACTCCTAAACACCCCAACTTAACCCTCATCTATTATACACCAACACCCCCACACAAACGGCTCTGGAGATGTGATTTTCGTTTCTACTTCCACTCACCTCAGCTAGCTAATATTCGCTGTCTTTTAATAATCGGACATTCGCGCCCTCTTATAGTCCTCAGATTTCTCTTGGTCGATAGTGTGCTTTTTATATCTATTTGTGAATATAGTGATTTTGTATGAATTTATCTCACGCTGCTGCGCGCGCTAGTAGCGAGTGATGTGTGTGGTGTCGCCTCCTACTACATATACCCCCCTCTAAATTCTTTTTCTAAGAATTTTTTAAAAAACCATATTAAGTCGGCTGACGTTTTAGAATCCACGACACTTTTACTGTGTTTATCGCGCTTCTCAAAGTTCGGAATGCATGTTCGATCACTTTCTTTTTTAATAGAGTCGGTGTAGAGTTTATAGTGCTCTATATTAGAATCTGTAATAGTAGGTGGCTTGAAAGGTCGAAGGGGTGTAATCATTTACCCCGTGTGTCCTCGCTAACCGCACCGCCATACTCTCACCGAATCTATCACTCACAGTCTTAAAGGTTCGTAAAATGTGGTTACTTATGTAACTCCTTCTTCCCCAAGAACGATGATGTCGATTACAATTAGTTACCCACAGACTCGACCTCTCTCGCTCACGCTACCCCCCGATGGGAGTAGTGAGACGAGAGAGCGTTTGTTGGTACTCTTCATATAGCGTAGTGAGAGTATGACACCTGATCTAGGCTTTTGACCCCAACAGGTATCTTGCTAGGTTGTGTTGGATCGTGGTCAATTAATATGATAGTTTTCTTTTAAGACAATCACCTTAACATACATAGAGATCGATCTAATATAAATGGTAAAAATAAGAAGATCGTCGACACTAACACACAAGCGTGGATTAAGTACTTATGTGTCTCTTTTGTGAAATGATGTGTTCTTTCAAAGATGATAGAAGAGTATATTAGAATACAAGAAGTGTTAGACTTAGAGGGATAGAAAGAAGAAATATAAAGAGAAATAATGAATGGAAAGAGGTGAGGTATAAAGGAAATCGGATTGGAGGGTAAGCTATAGGACAAAACACAAATTGGGAAAAAAATCCAAATTCTTGGCTTCGCTGCGTGAACAAGCTCCGGCGAGCCAGACACTTCTCGATTTTGAGCCACTTTATGTACTCGTTTTGCTAAAACCCTAGTGACTTCAAGATTTGGATCTTTCATTATTCTAAGACTCAAAGTGTTATAAGGTCAACCAACTCAAATAGCCATTTGGTAAAAATATTTATGAATATAAAAGAAGTTTTAGGGGTGTTTCTCCAATTCAAAGAGAAAGAAAAGAACCATTGGAAAAAGAGTTTAAATGTGGGTATCCCCAAGTATTGGATAAAAGAATGCCTACAAATTTTCAATATATTCAAAATTTAAAATTAAAGTGAATGAGGTTGAGTGTAGAGTTGGTCTTTAAGTTGGTTAGGATATGTGTGATAGAGAGGTCTAACATTTGAATTTCATAATTCTCATAGTTGTTGTGAATAGAGGGTGATTTGATGGTTTTTTTTGTGTGTTTAGTGAGTTTTTTGGCGTTTGAAATTAATATCAATGGTTGAAGTTAATGATAGGTGTGAGTTTTGACTACGAGTTAGAAAAAACGAGTAATTTCTCCAAGATGTTGCTTAACACTTCTGGGCAACAAAGTGGAGGATTGATTCTCGTGAGAGGGCGGTTATGGGACATCTTGAATTTGAAATTTATCAATTTGAGACAGGGTCGTGACTGTAAATAGGTAAGTGAATGAGTATGGAGAAGTTGTATATGAAGTTTTAAACGTTTGTTTTATTGTATGAAGCTATGTTGGAAAGTAAGCGGACAAGCTTAAATAGAATAATATTTTGGTTAAAATATTGTTATTGAGGGTTGTGAGAAGGTTGAGTGTAAGATGGTTAGTGTGTGTTAAGATGGTGAGTTGACTTATATTTAAATATTGAATTAAGCTTGTGGTGTGGTGAAAGGAGGAAGTGTGTGAGTGAAGGTGGTTTGATGAGGTGATTATCAAAATGATAAGGAAGTCGTAATGTGTTAGAAAGTGTAAGTGGTATATTGTCTAGAGACAGAATGAGACAATATATGATTAGGGAATGTTTATAGAAGTGTGAAATAAAATGTTTATAGAAGTGTGGGATAAAATGTTTATAGGATTGTGTAAAAGGGAATGTGGGGTAAACCATAGAAATGATTGGAAAAATGTTTAATGGGGTGTGTGAAAGGATTAATTGATATTGTGTCGGAAAGTGGAATAAATCATTTGTTAGGGAATGTTGGGAACAAACAAATTATTACGGAATGTTTAGTGGTAAGAGGATTAAATGCGATGTGTAGGGAATGTGGGAGTTTGTAAAAGATTTAATGGTTGGGAAGTGATAAAATGTACGAAGGATAATCAACTTCCAAATGCATAAACAATTAGTCAATATGACTTAATCCACGATTCTAAGTGTTTTGCATCTTAAGTAAAGCACTTCCCGTAAAGGAAAATGATGCGCTTACGCAAAGTGACATTTGACTTCGTTTGATCACTAAAGGAGTAAAACCCGTTACGTGATTCGAGAAGACGTAAATTTGGATTATGGTTGTTATCCCAAATATTATCCAAATCACAACAATAAGCAACACAATAATAAGGAAAATGGAATAAGCTATAAAAGAGAGAAAGGAAAGTTGGAAGATTAGATTAGAGAGAGAAAGGAGGTGGAGGATTCACACATATGTTACACACACATGAAATGAACCAACACCCTTTACCACATTAGGTGAATGGGTATTTATAGTCCAAGGCCTTCTTGGCTCGTAGGCTTTTCTAACTTGGGCCGGGCTTGGCTTGTGTTGGGCTTTGAGCCCGAAACATAGACAATATTAGCTTAAAATCAAAGCCCGTTAAACCCGACTAGCCTATTACTATACAAGACTATTTATGACTAAGACGGCCAATAACATTCTTGTTTGGCTTATATAAAAATAAGGCTAACAATCTCCCCCAATGTGAAGGACGTCTTCAATCTCCTAAATGTTGACATTCTTGTTGGAGGTTATCTTGATTTGGCTTTATCTTCCTCAATGTTGAAGATTGATTTGACTCTTGAGCTTTGCCTTCTTTGGTTTTGTCTTCGTCTTTTCTTGTTTGTAATGGCTCTGTTCATTCATGCTTAAGACGACTAATAACATTCTTTCGGTGTTATTTATGTGATCATGATCTTGAGCCTTCATCTTTTAACTTTGAGTTCTTAAGATATTTAATCATGCATCATCTCCTTGACTTGAATCATCTTGATTTGACTTTCTTCATCATCTTGTGCTTTTGACCGACATACTCATACTCTTCTTGAAAGCTAGCACCTTGATTCGCAGATAGTATATATATATAAAATATATAAGAATCAAATCAATGATAAAAAGATTCCGGAAGAGATATTCCCGGGTCGTATGTCTTTGAATATCTTTGATAATGAAGAAGTTCGTGATTATCAGAGTTGCTGAATTTGACATGACACTTATGCTTTCTGAATCGATTTATTTCTTGTTCTGCATTAGTATGTAGTAAACAGTTAGATGTAGAATGGATTGACTTTTATAAGTTGAGTATAAGTATGTGGATAATGATCCAGTCTTTGATGGAATGAGGGCTGCAACACGACGTTTTTGTACCCTTGCATTGATGTTTAGTAATATATAGTAGGATATGACGAATATGTACTTTGTCATTCGTCGTGATTCGGTTGCAATAACCTTCAGTTTCGTTGAGGGACCGGTTTTACAGTATAAATACTGTACGTGTGATCCTCAGGTGGGTTTCATTTTGGAAGAATCTCTCTTGACATGTTTTCAGTTAAAGCATAGGATCTTCTAACACAAATTGTTTAGATTCAACATGCTTGCCTTGTTCTCATCTATTGGATTGTCTCAAAGCAGACAACTACGATAGAGTGAATTCAGATAGTTACTATCCTTTCTGATTAGTCGCTCATTTCATTTACTAGACATATTAATATCCAGTTAGCACAAGCTTGATTCATATAGATCTTGCAGGATTCACCTACTGTACACCCTAGACGGGGCCTGGAAGGAATATGTGTCGACGCGGCGTGACGTATCTTAACAATCACGATACAAAGCAATAAAAACGACCACTAATCATGGGACGTTGAAAAATAGTTGTACTCGTTGCATACAAGAAAATATATTTATGTTTTGCAATGTTCGGTCATAAGAGTGTTATATGTAGCGGACAGATAATAAAAGTTTGGACCAATAGCAACAGAGTTATTTAAATAGATAGTCTTGGATATTGGCGAAGTCAATAAGAACATAGTTCCATTTAGCATCAAGAATCAAGCCAAGCTAAGCACCTGAGAAAACATGTTTAAAACGTCAACATAATGTTGGTGAATTCATAGGTTTAAGTTATTGCAAGAGTGGACCACAAGATTTCAAAAACGCATATGCAGACTACTAGATCCGATACAACATCACATACAAGTATTTATTGTTACGCTAAGCTCATGACCGATGTAATAATAACAAAGGCATATCATATCATGCCACTAGCTATTTCTGCCCTTAACTGGTTCTGTCCCAACCAAAGAACATCCCAACACACATCGACATGACATATATCCGTTTGTTGCTTCGTTAAGTGGAACAAATGCAGTTAGGGATAATTAGTCCCAAATATATCTATTTACGCATTCGCCTCTCATCTCTTAACTTTCCAATTGGCCATAGGTGACTAACGATTCATGTTAGTTTGGGCAAAAGAGGTTGGAGCAAAACCTAGCATATCACATAAAATGTAAAAATCACGTTAAGAACTGTGTTTAATTTAAAAGAAACAAGTTTCTCACCCAAAGTAGAAAGCATTTGAAAATAGGTAAAACGTGGGGGCTATGAACTCACCTTAAGCGAGTGGCTGAATCGATAATCATCGAAGAAGTATAAAGCCGAAAGGTCCTACCATTACACTGCGACCTAAAATAATGACGCGTCTTAGGAAAACGGGAAAGATAAACCGAACTTGGTTCGAAATGTTTCAAGAGAAAAGACATCCATATGTGTTTGTGCTTTAGTTTATTTAATAAAGTATGACTAAATAAAATTATAGAGTTTTTCGTTAAGTCTTGGCGTTTATCAAAAAATTACCACTTTTAGAAAGTTTCTATTTTAGGAAAGTTTTTAGTTTCAAGACGTTAAACACCGTCACATTATATTTGTTTAGTTTCCATATTTTCTAAAATGCGTAACTATCCATAAATAGCTAAAACTTCTAAGTCCGATCCTTCTCCATCTGCTAAGTTTTACCAACTTTACATTTTAGTAATGTATCGCTTTTCCTAAAATATGTTAATGCACATTCTTCAAGTGATGCTTATTCTATTATATATGTGTTACCCATATGGTTTCGCTTAAAGTTAGAAAGTCCAAAAAATGTTCCGAATGTGTTCGAATTCCCTTCTATATTCTTGTCAACACACTTTCATTGAGTTTTACCGAAAATATTTCAAGTTTCATTTAGCTATAACTTGGCCGTTTTAAGTCCGATTTTAAAGTGCGATATATGAAAACTATCTATTCGAAACAATCTCTTCAAAAACTACTTTTACGCCTAATGAAAACATTTTTAGGTCGACCAAAACCTCAAAACTAATTGGTATCTGCAACATGTCTTTTCATAATACTTCAAAAATCCTATCCAAACCGCCACAATAATGCTCATTTAGCCTAATCCGATCACTACAAAACCAACAAACAAAACACACTTAATCTTAACCTAATCTCTTCATTTTTATTGTTGCATAACACTTTTCAACTCATCTCACCTTTACTTATAAAACAAACAAACTAATACTTCTATTTTTATAAAAAGTTGTAGTTCTATACTTTATCATTTCTTTTTAGAAAAGTAACACAAACACATGGACTTCTTTACTGGAACATTAGTAATTAGATAAAAGAGAGTTGAAACAGAGATGGGTCAAGGATGCATACAAAATGTAGACACAAGTAATAGAGAATCACAAGTCTTATACCAGATGATGATCTATAAAACCCCACTTATAAAATTAGAAACCCTTAATTTTATAATCTTTGAGAAAACCTTGAAAATCACCAATAGATACTTAGATTACCTTAGAAACCTTGGAAATGAACTTAGAACACTTGGATCTTGAAGAGAATCAAAGAAAATGAAAGCCCTAAAGAGTGTGTGTATGTCGTGGGTTTCAAGAGGGGAGAAAGAGAGATGAAAGATTTTTGTGAGGCTTGGATAGATCTTAGAAACCTATGTGTTTTGATATGAGAATGTTGTTATAGGAGTGAACTAGGGTTTATGACTTGGTTGGTTAGCATCATGGCTGACAGCCCCCCACCCTCGACACCAAAGAGGTGTGTTTTTGTGGTTTTGGTCCGATACTAACCCCCAAGACCAAATGGGTTCAAAAATTTTGCATCATGTTCATCTATAGATACTTCTAGTTGGTCCAAAATGCAAGTCACCTCTTACTCAATGTAAGAGATCACATGAGAATGATAAGCTTGCCCCCACTAAGTTGTGCATGAAATGGCCTTCTCATAAGTCACTTTCTCATCTAGCATGCACACATAGGTGGGGCTTTCAAAATAAGATGCCATTTTATTAATTTAGGATGTATGGTGATGTTGTTGGGGTTTAGGCGTCCAACATGACAAACCAAAGGGAGGTGAACGAAATTTTTAACATTACAAAGCTTGACGGATGATAACTCGAGTTTACACAAAAAGATTTCGGGTTTCCGGGGTTCCGTTTGGTCAAAACGTGTGGAGTGAAAATCGTAATTTAAAAAGTAAAACCCCTAAAAATTATTTATCAGATGTGCATTAAAAATCTCGAAACAACTAGAACAGTTAATTATCTTATATAGGCCTAGTAATTTAATTACCGAGGTCGGGTACGCGTTCCGATGACGTTTTCAGTTTTACGCGGTGTTAACTTCCGGGAAACTGTCAGATTCAACGTAACATATAAAGTCAAAAGTAAATGATCGGTAAAGTTTTAAATATATTCAACATGAATTTTATATGGGGTGTTGACATCTTATTTGTGTTCCCTCGTTATTTAAATATCTTTGATCTCTCAAAGCTCCAAGACATAGTTGAGACGCGGATTCTAGGTTAGCGAAAATATAAGGAGTACTTTTTCTGCATTTGGTTTCGCCGCTCCCAAGTATACTCGGACCTCTTCTTGAATTTCTAATGTTCCTTCCGATTGGAATGCAACTTTGCCTTCAACAGTTTAAATTCGCGGTCCATAATTATCAATCGGTTCTTTATTGAATGTGCTTGTCGTCGATGTGGATTTCGCCAACGGGATAGCGAGCGGTTCGTGGATAAGCACTTTTAAAGGTTTGAGATGTGAAAAAGTACTATTAACACGCTCAGTTTTTCGGGTAATATGTCGTTATGCAAACCGTTTCACTTTGCGAGAATCTTAAATGGGTCCAAGTTAATGAGGGTTCGCTTTCTCGTTGCCGAAAAGTATCACTCCTTTCCAGGGCGATACTTTCAACATAACTTATCCCAAACTTTAAACTCCAATTGGCTTACGTCTCTTATCAGCGTAGCTCTTTTTTCGATCACGTGAAGCTTGTAGACGATGCTTGATTTGGATGATCTTCTCTGTTGTTTCACGAACAATTTCTGGGCCAGTAAGCTGAGCGTCTCCCACCTCAGCCCAACAGATAGGTGAACGGCATTTGCGACCATACAACGCCTCAAAAGGTGCAGCTTTAATACTCGTATGATAGTTGTTGTTGTAGGAGAACTCTATCAATGGTAGATGTCTGTCCCATCCCTTTCTGAAGTCCATCACACACGCTCGTAGCATGTCTTCTAACGTTTGGATGGTCCTCTCACTTTGACCATCTGTTTGTGGATGGTAAGCCGTACTCATATCCAATTTGGTGTACCTGTGGCTTCGTTTAATGGTTTCCAGAAATGTGACGTAAACTTCTGTCTCGATTCATAATAATCGAAACTGGACTCATGTCTCGAGACTACTTCCTTTAACGTATTGTCTCGTCAACTTCTCCATTGCTCGGTGTCCTTCATTGTAGAAAAGAGCAGACTTGAAATCGGTCTAACAATTACCCAAATTGTTTCTTGACCAGTCGTGTTAGGTGAACTTAGTAACGAAATCCCTTAGTAATGTTCTCCCCAATTCCTTTCTGGGATTATGGTTGACCAACAAACCGGATGGTTTTTGGTATTGTGCTTACTTTGCTCAAGTCATGTATTTTATCGGACATTTACGTGGCAATTTTGCTTTCATGTTGGGCCACCAGTTAGATTCTTCAACTCATGGTACTATCTTGTCCGATCTGGGTGGATCGACTAATTTGACTTATGCCGAATCGTGCATAATTAATCTACTTAAGTCACCAAAACATGATACCAACTTCTATTTTTCAAAACAACGTTCCGTCTGCACATAGGCTCCAGATTTTTAATCATGCCACCAAATCTTCTTTCCTTAATTCTCTTCTCTTTCTTGCCTCAACCTAAGCATTTTCCAAGATTTGCACATAGGTCGGGTCTTTAACCATTTTCATAACCTATGGCTCGAACTCGTAGTGGCTTAGGTCTACTCTTTCGGCTCAACGCATCAGCCACCACATTCGCCTTTCCCGGGTGATAACGTAACTCACAGTCGTAGTCACTTAAACTATAATACTTTTCTAACCATCCTTATGGTTATTGCCCCATGTTTAACTCTTTTGATCTTGTAATATTTTGCAAATCTTTGGTCAGTGAACACAACGACTTCATGCCGTAAAGGTATGTGTTTTCACATCTTGAGAGCGAACACCATAACTCCCAATTCCAAATCATGTGTCATGTAGTTCTTCTCATGGATTTTGAGTTAGCGGGATGCATAAGCTATGACTTTCTCCTTCTGCATCAAACATGCGCCTTAATCCCTGTGTGTGAAGGCAGCACAATGTATACGAAGTTTTCAACTTCCTTTATTCCTCGGGCAAATAGCACATAATCTGGGTTGCAATACTCAACTTTTGCTTCATGTCTGGAAGCAGTTTCCTCTTTTCACCCCAATTGAACTTTACACTTTCTCTATAGTCTGCTTTCGTTATAGGCTTGCAATCTTGCGAGAAAACCTCGATAATCGTCGGTATATGTACCGGGCGAAGATCTAGAAAATTGCTGCGTATTTCTGCGGTTGGAGTCTTGGGTGATTTCCATCCTTGATTGAACAATCTCGCAGGATCAACGTGGAATGCCTTCACCTTTCAATCTACAAAACTCATTCTGTTCCATTAAAGTTGAGTGAGTTGACCAACTTCATGAAGTCTGGGTAGGTGCTATTTCTAGCAACATGTATATCACCTTACCATTTCTCATCTGGATTTCATTCCTTACCATTTCCATTTCCCCATTTCATGTCGCATCACTGCCATTTTGGTTTTGGTTTTCAGTCTTGAGGCCCATTGGCCGCAGGTAGCCATTAGCACCTCTTATGAGCAGCCCAATGCTTATTCCATCAAGTTGGTTAACGAGTCTTCGATTGCTTCAGGGGTCATACCGATCGCGGAGTGATAGTCAATGTTCTAATCAACATAGACACAAACCGATGTGAGATTTTGAAACGGATAGTACACCTTATCATTAGATAAAGATAATTTAATACATGCTATGAAATAAAATATAATATAATTACAACACGATTGCCAGAATGAATAAATAACAATATAGATAAATAAGCCAGAAAGTCAAAACAAGCTTTTCATTTCATGAATAAAAGCATAATTAGGTTACAACCAATTCCAAAATAGGTGCATGATCCACAATTATTTCTACTGCTAACATCTAGACTAACCATCAGTCTAGTGTCCTACATGATCATGTACAATAGTCTATGGCAAAAACCCCCAAAACGTCTCTCAACATATGACTCCAACCTCCCTAAGTCTCCCAGGAGTATCATCACAATCCGCTACGGATTCTGCGAAACTCCTCCTGTGAAAGAGACATGTGAAGTCGAAGACTATTCACATGATCCCTCTCGATATCCAACATAGCACGAACCTTGAGGTTCTCCAACCTCCAAAGCTAGTCAAATCCTCTATCGATCATACTAACTCTCTTAGTCCATCCTTAGAACTATCATAAGCTGATCTGCCTCTAAACGTCTAGGAACAGGTCGCTATCCGTAATCCTATTCAATACGAACCTCAGACATGTGATGGTAAAAGTAACACAAAACCATCCAAGTCAATCGGCATATCTCGAATGATCCTAACAATGCCAATCCCTTAGTGCCAGGCGTATCAGGAAGGAATCCATCTCCGCTAGCTCTACAATCTCCTCCTCAACTATCGGTGCGGACATCGGGTCGATACCTACCTCAACCGTGTCTCCAGCACTGGTGTCAGCCTCATACCCCTTTGTGTATGCCCTAAACATTCCTAGGGGTGCAATTGCTTAACATGATCTCTACATCATCCCCCATCACCAATACCAACTCCATATCAACCTCAGTCTCTATAGGATCAATCTCGTATTCCTCCTTATGCTATCCTAAACTGAATAATGATCTCTGAACCTCTCTCGATAGCGTGAGTAAGAGATCCAGCACGGGTAGGGTAATGTTCCCATAACTGGTCGTAGATGATGGTAATATAATCGGAGGAGGTCTACATCTCTTGCGAGCATGGATCCTAAGCAGAATGTGAGATGAATGCAGGGGTCTCTTTGACGAATTCTCCTGAGATGACTCTGAATGTCGTCGGTGGATACAAAGTAGATAATGGCAGCAGCACTACAACGACGAAATAGTTCACTACGTCGTGATTGATCTTCCTCGAGTCGGTAACACAATCGAGGTGGTTCATATCTCTAGTGATGATTCCAGAGATGATGCACCTCGATCTGATGCATTCTAAACCGAAGATTCATGAACTGGCAAAGAATCCGAAGATGAACTAGAAGAAGATGGGTGATGGTCTAAAGAACGAGGTGATGCATGCCTCGATGCTAATCTGTGAGCTGGTAAAGGTCCAACTCTCTTCCTCGCCACACTCAACAACTTCGCGGGTATCCATTAAGATGGGTGACGGTTAGTCGACCACCCAAAAAGAAGATAGCCTCCACAGGTCGGATAAGAATCAGTTCTGACCGTCGTACGGATCCCGGGAGGGTAAGGCAGTAACAGGAGCAATAGGAAATCAGATGATGTATGGCTGATAAGTCTAGTCGTGCTGTTACCCGCTCCTTCATAACCGGCAATGGTAGCAACTTAAGGGTACGGTGGTGTGTCATGCGAGGTGGTACCATCAGTGAATAGTATCAGGAGCCTTTTGAAGAATCGGTGCATAAGAATGGTGAAATAGCCGGTAGCGGGGAAATGTGCTTGTGAAGACATTCTCATCTGGTGAATCAGAATCGGAATGCGAATAGGAACCAAGCCACACAATCCTGTGGGTTGAAGCGACGAGATCATCTCCAACCTCAGGATCGGCATATGAAATAACAAGAGCAATAGTAAAGTCTCTGGAGCAACACAGAAGCATAGAAGGAATAACGTAGGAATATCACCAAAAGAACTTTCCGAGTGAGAGGGCGGTGATCCCACACTCTCATCCGAAGAATCAGAAGAAATAGACAGATGGGAATTCTCGACCGCCTGATATCACCTACCATTTGACATAAGATTAAGAAAATTAGCATCTAACAGTAACAAAATAGTTGGAGCTGAGTAATGGGTCAAAATGAGGATACTTTAGCAAGAACATCAGACATCATGTGAATGTATAACCAATTTAATTTTTTTAGATATCATATAGAAGTAGAAAAAGCAATCCGAGTACTAAAAACTAAGTAGAGGGTTCTTATATGTTTATTTTTCTAAACCAATACGCAGTTTCACATAAGCATCATAAACACCCCATTAAGCTTATTGACACTTTTCCTCCTAATAAGCTAATAAGCTTTTACCCCCTACCTTTTTTATCATAGTCATCAGAGACTTTCCTTTTAATTGATTTACTTTTGGTTTTACATATTGGCTAACAGTATCGTTAATTGGCAGAAGGCCAATTTGTGTGCCTAGATTAATATAAAAAACAGCTATTTGCCAATGACGACTGATGCTAAACTTAAGGTGCACACGTTGGGTCAAATGTAGCCACTAAGTGTATGCTAAATCATATATGTCTATGTTTTTATACAACTTAATATAAGCACAACTGATGCTAAACTTAAAGTGCACACATTGGGTGAAATGTAGTGTCACACCCTCAGACGGGCCTGAACGGAAAACGTGTCCGAGGGCGTGACGTCATAACAATCTGAACACAAGCAATAAAGAACAACCACTAATCATGGACGTTTGAAAAATAGTTATACTCGTTGCATAAAGAAAATTAATTTAAGTTTTACAACTGGTCATAAGAAAGTTAGATGTAGCGGAAGCATTTGATAATGACAACGAGTATATAAATAGATAAGTCTTGAAATCGGCGAAGTCACATAGCACATAGACTCCATTTAGCATCAAGAATCAAGCCAAGCTAAGTACCTGAGAAAACATGTTTAAAACGTCAACATAATGTTGGTGAATTCATAGGTTTAAGTTAATACAAGAGTGGACCACAAGATTTCAAAACGTATGCGACTATTATAACAGATACAACATCACATAAAAAGGATTTACTGTTACGTTAAGCTCATGACACCGATGCTAATAAAAACAGGGCATATCATATCATGCCACATAGTATTCCAGGGTGTCCCAAACCAAAGACCACCACAACGCACATCGACATGACATATATCCGTTTGTTCTTCGTTAAGTGGAACCAAAGCAGATAGGGATAATTAGTCCCAATAGATCTATTTACGCATTCGCGCTCACTTAACCAATCCAATTGGCCATAGGTGACTAACGGTTCATGATAGTTCGGGCAATAGTGGTTTGTAAGCAAACTTAGGCAACACATAAACATGTAAAACTCACGTTAAGAACTTGTGTCCAATTTTAAAAGCAAACAATGTTTCTCACCCCAAAGTATAAAGCATTTGAAAATCGGTAAAACGTGGGGCTATGAACTCACCTTAAGCAAGTGGTGAATCGATAATCAACGAGGAAGAAATAAAGCCGAAAGGTCCTACACGCGACCTAAATAAATGACGCGTCTTAGGAAAACGAAAGATAACCGAAACTTGTACGATATGCTTTCAAGAGAAAAGACATCCATGTGTGTTTGTGCTTTAGTTTGTTTAATAAAGTATGACTAAATAAAATTACAAAGTTTTTCGTTAAGTCTTGGCGCTTATCCAAAAATTACTACTTTTAGAAAGTTTCTATTTTAGGAAAGTTTTTAGTTTCAAGACGTTAATACCGTCTCCTATATTTGTTAAGTTTCCATATTTTCAAAATGCGCTAACTAACCATAATCGCTTAACTTCCAAGTCCGATCCGCTAAGTTTTACCAAACTTATTATTTTTAGTAAATTTATCGTTTTTCCTAAAATATGTTAATGACGTCTTCAATTGATGCTAATCTATATATATGTGTTACTATATGTTTCGTTAGAGTTTAGAAAGTCCAAAAATGTCCGAAAGTGTCCGAATACCCCTTTTACTATTCACATCAGCACACTATTCATTTGGTTTTGCCGAAAAATGTTTCAAGTTTCATTTGGCTATAACTTGGTCGTTTTAAGTCCGATTTTAAAATGCGATATGTGAAAAACTATCTATTCGAATTAAGCTCTTCAAAAACTACTTTTACGCCTAATGAAGACATTTTTAGGTCGCTCAAAACCTCAAAACTAATTCGGATCAGCAACATGTCTTTTCATAAATACTCCCAAAAATCCATCCAAACGCCACAATAGTGCTTATTCTAGCCTAATCCCGATCACTACCAAACCAACCAACAAAACCACACTTAATCTAACCTAATCCCTTCATTTCTATTGTTGCAACACACTTTTCAACTCATCTCACCATAACTTATAAAACAACAAACATAATACTTCCATTTTTATAAAAGTTGTCAAGATATTTTGTCATTTCTTTTTAGAAAAGTAACACAAACACATGGACTCTTAAACTTGAACAATATTCATAAGAATAAAAGAAATGAAACAAGAGATGACCAAGAAATACTTACAAGAATGAAGAAACAAGTAGAGAATCACAAGATCTATACCCAAGATGACTAGATCTATAAAACCCACTTATAAAATTAGAAACCCTAATTTTATAATCTTGAGAAACCCTTGAAAATCAACCAACCAATACTTGGATCTACCTTAGAAACCCTTGGAAATGAACTTAGAACACTTGGATCTTGAAAAGAATCAAAGAAAATGAAAACCCTAGAGAGGGTGGTTTGGCCGTGGGTTTCAAGAGAGGAGAAAGAGAGATGAAAGATTTTTGTGAGGCTTAGAAATGATATGAGAAACCCTAAGTGTGAGAATGTGTGGTATTTATAGGGAAAAATTAGGTTAAGGGTGGCCATGTGTACAAGTAAGTAACCAACACACACCAAAAGTGTGTGTACACCTTTGTTCGGCTAAAAACTAAGCCACAAGGACCATGGGTTCAAATTTTTCTAGCTAAGGTTCAAGCAACATGGTCATGGTTCAAAATTACAAGTCAACGAGTGTAAGAATATGTAAGTATCACATGTGAATGTTGCATGGGATGTCTACACATAAGAGTGACACTCTCATGTGTCATTTTCTATACTTGCATGTCACATGGGTGCATGTTTCAAAAATAGATGCCTTTTATTTAATTTTGAGTTCAAGGTGATATAGTTATGGTTTTGGGCGTTCGAATTTATGTGCGTGGTTTTGCCAAAACGAAATAGCCAATGAGTCAAACAATACTGAACCAAACACCCCCATAAAAATCAGTAAGGGGAAATATGCAAATACTTTCCCTCTAGAATAAAATTTATAAATTAAAATGTGACCCAAATCAGATTATTACAATTCTGTAACGTTAATCAATCTAGCGTCTACAGGTGGAAGGTGACCAATGAAGAACCTACTGATGGTAGTGCCACTTCATCCTAGCGATCATATGATATAGTGCCACAAAAAATCCAATTGCCACCATTGCCAAAGAGTTGTCGTTGGTGCTCTGAAAAAGAGAGAGAAACATTAGAAAGTTAGTCAATGTGCATAAAACAGATACCTATAAACAAAATAAGTTGTCGGTCGAAGCATCAGATAAAAAGAAAACTCATAGCCATGACTATATTTGCAAGTATGTAATTAACCAATGAACGAAATAACCTACCAAGAAAATGCATGTGACTGCAACAATACACATGGATCATTTAACAAATGAGCTACACCAGCATGGACTTCTCCGTCATTTGATTAATAATATCTACAAATTTTTCGCAGCCAGCTTAATATCCAAAAGCAGATCTCCGAAGTTAATAGTGAATACTACACACCAGCAAGCTAAAACAAAAGCCCAGAGTATAGAGGTCATAAACAATAATCCAGTTTTGAACAAAACAACCATCGGCCATGCAAAATGTGCACACATAAGCAACTAACCAATTTTTTTATTAAATTGCACGTTCTTTATTAATCTATTTTTTAGATTATGGATCATATCCATATGAACAAAGGAAATTAATTAAGACCAATCAAAAGAAGTGTGCTTAATACACCTAAACCTGGTTTAGTTTTAAGAAGACATACTTTGAATTCATATCACCTTCGCCTTCAAACAAAGTTGTGTGGTTGATGCATCAAAAGCTTCTCATTGCTTGCATATTCTACTATTGAATATATGTTGTGCAGGCTAGATAACTAAGACCAGAAACCTGAACAACAATTATGCCTATGTTAGTTTAGTTATGCAACTGATTAACAGACTTAAAACACTCATATAAAAACAATTGAATGAAATTGCTTACATCATCATGATGATTGTTAGGTTTTTATAGAATATATAGAAGTTGTTTACCTCTTCCATGACCAGAACTGCTACCTTCTGCATCTATTCCTTCAACTTCTGGGTTAGGTGAGGGGGGGTCTGTGGCGTAGGTATGTACGGGGGAAGTGGTGGCTCTTAGGTCTTGGTATAGGTTGTCTGTGAGGAGATTCATATAAATGGGAACCATCTGACGGCGGAGGTGCTTCCCCTTGGAGCACTGGGGGCAGGGGGTCAAGAATTGGTGAGCATGTGCAACCAAGAATATGGGTAGTTTGCGATTCTCGTGTCCGATGGAGTGTAGAGTGGGTCTATATTCGGATGACACAAAACCAGGTAAAACAAATGACCTTAGTTGTAGCACAATACGATTGGCCGAGCTGCTATATAAAATGAATATTGGGAAATAAGCGTCGAACGAGTTACACCAACTTATAAAAAAATAAATTGGGAAGTAAGATGGGAAGAACCGGCGGAAGAGGAAGGAAAGGGATTTTGGTGCTTAGCGGACAGTAAACGCGGTGTAAAATGGTCGGCATGGTTTGTAGGATCGTTTTTTGGCGTCCAGCTCCATCCGCGTGAAACAACCGGACGAACTTATTTCCCTATTACCTCTCTATGGTGGGGCGTAGATCATAGCAGAAGTGGAAGGGTTAACTTCTTAAATGCGGCCCAATCCGCCTAACTACCCACTTTGCCCCCGATTCCGGGGAGTTGAGACCCGTTCTTCCAAGCAACTCCGAGGACAGCAGTGAGTGTCTTCAACATTTGATGATCGTAGAGATAAAAACGTACTCTACTTCGGATCGTGGACTTGGCAATCACGCATGATGCGGAAAGTGAACTACTCGCGAAGAAGCCCAGACTACACAGTTTGAAAGGCACTTAAAAAAGCTTGTCACTGTGGGAGGGTGTGAACCGGCCGTGCTATATTTATCAAATTGCAGCAACAACAAAACAGGATAGCATGGTCACAATGTTAGAGACGGTTTGTTAAATATGGTGACTTGTCATGGGCCTCTGTCTTAGAATGTCAGTCTGGAGATTTGAGATTTGGACCATTAAATAGACATTTAATAAAAGCCCCATAGAGAGAATACCTAATGGTGACGCCACGCCGCCGAACAGGAATACCTACAGCAAATACGGAGTGCCTGCACACACCTTTTATGAAGTATATTATTCACTCATGCACTGTTATGTTCAGCACTGAGACATTTTACTATTACGCAGATTATGAAAACCGAAGCACCAGCATGCTAATTCTGTAGACAAACAAGGACGGAAACCGGAGAACATAAACATCGGGGGGAAAGAAAACATACCAAGAGGAAGTGCTAAAAAACGAATACACCCTCCAGTGGAGCAACTGCTTACAATATAGAGTATCATTCATAACCACAGTGCTATACACACCTCGCGTCAGCAACAACTGCAAACAAACTTATAATCACAACTAAATACCACAGCAGTGACTTCTACATCTTTCACTTACCTTGTGGCCTCGATGAGCTTATTTCACACGCGCCGACTGGTCACAGTTCAATGAAAATATCAATAAAAACTGTATGCAAAAGAAAAAGATTGGTGTCTATCGAGTGGGGTTAAACAAATATTTCCGATCAAAAAAAATATATGCAAAACACTGTAGCCAGCTATGAGATAAAATATTAATGGGGTTTTAATAGTATTTCAGTCCGGGTGTGGCTGCCCGGAAACTACCAAATTAGTTTACAGCTTGCAATAATGATAAATGAGGCTTAGAACTGTGGCAAATCAGGCTCAGAACTGCAAATATCAAAGCAAAAACAAACACCGGCTATGGCTGCAACCACACTTCGGGTGTGGCTGCCTCGCCAAGATTTGGGCGTCAGTAAACTATGCTCCGAAAGAATATAAATGCAGCAAAATAATCATCATTGCCTTGATATATAAACAAATTACGACTACAAACTATAAGGATGATATTAGCTTTTGACACACGCGTTGCTGCGGGCGTTATTTTTTCGCGCGTTATTGCGAGACATTTTTTTTGTTCGGGTTAATTTCTTCGGTCTCATGTTTAATAGTTTGTTTTTTTTCTCATATTAAATGACAATTTTTTTTTCAATAAAAGGGATATTTTTTTTTTTTTTTGCCCAGGCCGATAGAAAGTCGTAAACGTAAGTTTTTTTCTTTTTATTTTTGGCGAAAGAAGGGGGGAGTATAAAGTTTTTTTTTCCCGGCCGATGAACAGTAACCACCGATATAAAGTTTTTTTTGGGGCCGATGAACAGTAACCACCGGGCCTGGTCGATGTGGGCTACACTGTTCATCGATGAACAGTAAAGCCCGTTACTATTTTGGCATTTAGTGTAATGGTAAATGTGTATATACAAGCAGGATTACCCGTGCGTTGCTGCGGGACGTTAATTTTTCGCGCGTTGTTGCGGGCCATTGTTATTATTATTATTATTATTTTAATTTTATGCGGGTTTATTTTCCGCCTCATGTTTAATATGTATTGATTTTTTTTATCTTATATGCCTTTATTGTGCTGAAGCCTCATGTTTAAATGTTTTTCTTCTTTGGTTATATTTATTTTGTACGGGTTTATTTTTCTGGTCTCATGTTTAATATGAGGCGCTTATATTTTCCGGTATCATGTTTAATATTTGTTTTTTTTGTTCCTGAATCAGAGTCTATGTCCCGTGCGTGTCGCGGGCGTAATTTTTTTTTTTTTTAGTTTTTTTTTTGCGAATTTTTTTTTTGTCTCATGTTTAATAGTTTGTTTTTTCTATATGGGCTTATGTGTTGGGCCTCATGTTTAAAGCTTTTTTTTTTTGCTATATGGGTTTTTTTTTTAAATGACACTGTTTAATGCAATCTAAAGTTGTACGTTTGTGACTATGTCGATTATTTTAAAGTTGAATCGGTACTTTTGTAATATTTTTCCCCCTATTTTGTGCCAAAAATTAAAAAAAAAAATGGGCCGGCCCAAAGTGGGAGCCCAGGCCCAAAGTGAGAGCCCATTGTACAGTAGAAGCACTGTAGCTTCTACTGTACAATGGTAAATGTATGATTTATAATATGTAAATTGATATGAATTGTGTAAGTTTCGAGAAAAAATGTGGATGTTAATGAGCATGTACTACTGATAAGTAGTAGGTTTCAATGCTAAGGTGATCCTTATTTTTGTGAATTTCTCTGTGTATATCAGATGTCGTAGCAATTTAATCAGGAGTTATTTTTATCCGGGAAGATACCTTCGGGTGTTTTCAATCCAATGTTTGGATATAAAGGATAGACGCACCTTCTACGAAGAATCTAGCGTTTAATGGTTGGTTTATTACATTGTACAACATTGAGTTAGCGGAATCACATATTGCGTTATCATAGAAGGTGAAGCAAGAAGTGTCGTCTTCATGGGATCCTACTGCTCTTGCTGAGTATGGCCGTCTACCCATCCAACAAAACTTGATATAAAGGATTTGTTGTTAAATAGACATGAAAACGCTTTATGATCGCACATGCATTAGAATGTAGAAACAATAAATATTAATGGAATGGTTTCTCATCAAAGTTTTGATTTTTATTGTGTTTTGATAATGCTTAAGTGATAAAATTTATAGTTTTGATATTGTGTTTTATTGTTTCAATAATGGTTTCTTCATCTGTTGAACAGGTTTCCAGCCAAATGGCCAAGCCCTAATATCTTCTTCAGACAAAGAACTAACACCTCAAGTTCGAAGCAACGACATTGATGTTCCACAATTTACACCTCCAAGGAGGCTAAGGACAGAGGAGGTTTCCAATGCTTACAGAATCAAACAATCCAAATGGTCCTTTTCACTATGATCATAGAAATACTCACGTACTTATTATAATTATGAATTAAAGTTTGTGATTTATAGTTGAAGTTTTTATTTTAATTGTGTTTCGAATCTCGATGATGTTTAAAGTGATTGTTTTTACCTAAGCAATTCATCGATGGTATATTTTTCCTTAGTAAATAGGTATATTGTTTTTACCTTAGCAATTCATCGATGGTAGATTTTTCCTTAGTAAATAGGTATATTTTAGAGATCAGTGTTTAAGAAAAAAAGTATGTATATCTCGTGAATGATGTTTTCTATCAGTAAGTGGATACCAAAATTTGATCAGTTACGCTTTAGGTATTGTTATTGTGCACGAGTCACGTTTAAATAGATGTAGTGGTGAATTTACAACAGATGATGGACTCATTTAATAGAAGCCTCCGCTATCAATTACGTCCTCAAAGTCATAATAAAGGTTCACACGTGAACCGGGAATTTTTATCGAGGTTTGCTACTTCAAAAATATACCTACATTTCGATTCTACTAAATCTATTGAATATAAGCTTTATTAAACCCATTGTAATCTTGGGGTTCTCATAATTTTTATCAGACATGACAGGAAAAATAAAGTGCTGCAGTTATCAAACTTGGGGTGTGGTACTTGATTGTAAAAGCTATGAAAAAAAATCCCACACCCTGTGTCTTGGCTTAACAATCTCAAAACTATAAAAGATGGGGGTATTAAAATTAAGGTCTTGATAAGTTAAAAAGATGGACTAAACAATGTGACTTTTGCAAATTCAAACCTGATGACGTAGCCACATAGGTGAAGTACTAGCCAACAACATGTTTTAGATCAAGATCATCTAATGAGCTGACTTATAATTATTTCCCTGAGATCATGGTCTCAAATAATAACCTAAGTTGGTTTTAGATTTTGAATATCTTTACATCATGATCTCAAACATGAGAAACCGAATAACCAAAAAGCCTTGGTCAAGCAATGTTACAAAGACCTTATCAACCAGTTGAATCAGTATCAATATATAGTCTTTGCTACATTAGCATGATTGTTTTTATATTTTCTTTATAGAATAGTATTTTAAATCATTCAGGATAGAAGATATGGTAAATATATCTAAACGGAAATCATAATTAAAGCCAACAACAAACATTAAGCTACATGATAAATAAAAAAATACACTATTTACAATTTTAGAAAAAACCCCGTGCGTGCACGAGGATTATAACTAGTTAGGCTCAAACGAAAAAGTATTGCAAACACTGTGACGTTTTATAGAACATATGAAATGAAACGAGCCTCTTAAGCATTTTCGATATTGACACCAAAAGTGAAAAAATTAGTTACCAAATGTGAAAAAATTAGTTGTTCATCTGTTTCGGACTAGTTGGAAACGATGCTTAAGTGCCCAAGATCCTTCCACTGTCAAGAGTTAGTTGTTCATCTGTTTCGTACCAGTTGGCAATGCGATGCTTTAAGTGCCCAAGATCGTTATCCTTCCACTGTCAAGAGTGAGGGGTTATCGCAATGTCAAACCAGCCTAACGCATTACCCCCCTCTCTAGAGTCCAAGTGACACAAGCCTTCCCGCTCGAGCCACATGAACAACTTGGAACGGGCAAGCCAGATATTACCAGCCGGCAAGCCAGATCGTACCAGTTGGCAATGCGATGCTTAAGTGCCCAAGATCGTTATCCTTCCACTGTCAAGAGCGAGGGGTTATCGCAGCTCTGCCAAACCAGCCTAACGCATTGCCCCCCTCTCTAGAGTCCAAGTGACACAAGCCTTCCCCGCTCGAGCCACATGAACAAACTCTTGACTTGGAACGGGCAAGCCAACAAACTCTTGACTTGGAACGGGCAAGCCAGATATTACCAGCCGGCAAGCCGGATATTGCACGAACAGACCCAACCAGCTGAACCAAGACAAAGTCCAACCACTTTTATACCCTCACTTTAGTTACAGGCAAGCGCTACCAAGACCGGTGCTGAATGTACTTGTTTAGCGCCTTTATAAACTGTTACAAAGTTTCTTTATTGGGCGATGTGGGAATAGCAACCATTATTTCTAACATTAGTTTTGTGTATTCATATGTTTGTTAATCGATTCTGATACATTATTATCTCTGAATTGTAGTTTTCTAGTTTCTGCTAAACTTGGTAGTCCTGTTTTTTATGAATAATAAACTGATAATTGAGTTTTGATATTAGATAGATAAATACATTGTTGTAGCCACAAACTTGATCACCCATCTTTAATCTACTCTAGTATATAGCAATTACAATCTAGAATAAAACTATCAGGAATTATGGATTGAGAGGGAAACTCAATGAATTGAAGTGTAAAAATGAACTGTGTATTACAAACTGAAAGGGAAAGTATATATACAAGTTTGACTAAGTTGACTAAACTAACTAACTCTAACTAACTCTGTATCTAGACATATATCAAGTATAAATACATTTACTACATTCTGTTACAAGTGATAAAACATGAATTAAGTAGCTGGAGCATCTTGTGTTGTTGTCTTGGATGTGTCCTGTAGAAGCTTTGGACTGAGTGGTGTTTCTTTATATCTGCCATATTGTAGCTGTCCTTATTAAAAACATACATATGATTCTGTGAATTTGTTAGGCATTTTCTAATCTTTTCCATCACAATATCATTCAATATAAAGGTTATCAACTTATCATGTTTCGGTATTTAACATCTCATATCCATCTGATGTGCAACGTTCAAACGGTGACTCCCTCTTAACAGCTACACATTACTACCCTCATATATAGGTAACTTTCTAATCTTGATGATCTCATATGTGTTATATGGGTAACTTTTTACATGTCAACTTGTATGATGTCGGAACTTGGAGCTCTTTTTGTTATAAGAGGGTCGAGTATATGCATGTATCTATATTATACATTAGAGTAACTTTGTGATAGTCTTCCATTCTAAATCTTTTCATTTGGTTTAAGGATAAGGTAAAGTGTCAAACCTTTGTTTACATTGATTAATGGAGCATATCACATATATAGTAAAGGATGGCTACGCTTGAACTTAAATTATTGGGGAGCAAATGCAAGTATATCATAAGTGGTCAATGTTATTACTATATATTGTGAAGACATCTTGAGGGTTATCAACAACTCACTTTGCTGGTTTCTATATTTATGGCAAGGGATTGAATGGGATTCTTTGAACCATGTTTCACCATCACTAGCTAATCAAATATCCCTTAAAATTGGGACCATGTGCGATGTATTCTTTCCTTTTAATTATAATCCTAGCTTAATTAGTTACATGTAAATTCTCATATTTTAGTACAAGACTAGCTTGCAATCATAATCATCTCTAGTTTGAAAACAATCGGCTCACATTACTAAAGGGTCTGTGTCTCAATGGTACCCAATGTGTGAGAATGTTACCCAACCAAATAGTTGTAGATCCAAGTCATGCTT